>JBBIGB010000006.1:17505438-17520666 GCA_037577075.1 Alestopetersius hilgendorfi
CAGATCCGATCTGTGTCACATATGAGCACAAAATCGGAATTGGGTCACATTTAACTGACAGTGTAAACGAGGCCTTAGTCTTGGGTGAAATTAAGCCACTCGAACATTATTTATGAACCCTCCTGCCTCTCTGTCACTGAACCTTCATTTTCTGATTGTCTCAAGCTTTCTGGTGACTCCACTATTTCATTGAGCTGGTTTATGTGAAGTTAATGTCATGCGTCTGTCTTGGTAAGCTAAACGTTAAGTTCAGGCACCAAAGCTCTTTTTGCACTGTAGCTGCACTCATACATACGTGAATGTCTTTACTGTTTATTCGTGAAATCTGAGAATCAATTTTTTTATTTTTCCTGGAGTATTCGAAATCTGAGTGGACTGGACACCTATTTATCTTTATATATACTTACACCCCACATTACACCCTGAATATTACATGAATTAAAACATGGAAATGTGAAATATGTATTCATTACTTTGCATCAAAACTATACACACGGGAAGTGATACAAATTTAGCCGTGTTAACAGACTGTCTTCAAATGAAAAACACAGCAGTTTTTATTTATGTGCTCAAACTAATTTAAAAGAAAATGTTTTTGAGTCACACTGAACCATGATGTGTGAAGACCTTTATGGCTTACACTTGTTTAGTGGTGATGTTTTATGAGTAGCTTTTGACCTGAGGGAACTCTCATCACCAGAGGGGGTCTGTGGCCAGAGGTGTCTTATGAGACATATAGTATGAGCAGCATGTTTGCTATGTGTGTGTTCAGCCGGGGTTCAGTCAGGAGGCTGGGGCAGGTGCTGGCATGTTCTGCGGCAGCACGCTTCAGCATGTTTGATCCACGCTCGGCCTCCTGCGGCTTTTTCAAAGCGCCACTAGCTCCTTTCGACACCATGTAAGATTCAGTGCCCCTTCACTATCTGTCCAATCTGTTCTTGTTGCACCTCATCCCCCTCTGCCAGCTCTTAACAGAGACACTTAAGATTAGACGCTTCTGAAAGGGTTCTGTGTTTTCCCTGGCGCCAAAGCTATGACTTCACACTCCTTATCATCATTCCACTGACTAGATATCATACATGTTCTCTGTTCCTTATTTTTGATGTGATAAGTGACTGAAGCAGCCTTCATCATGGCTGTTGTTGTCTGGCTCAGTGCTGTGCATTATCTGAAGGGGCTAAAAGCTAATGTGACCAGACTAGTGAGTAAATAATGAAATGGTGATTTATGTAAATGGTATTTTGCCACTACACTTGCCGATGCCATCAGCATCTCTTCGCCCATTGGCTGATGAATCACATGGTGCGCTAATGGTTGGTTAGCGCACAAGCTAATGGAAAAGCGATTAGCTTGGCATGGGAGAGTGCCGTGGCTCCCCTCCTGCATTGCTGCCACTGCTCTAATCACTGCAGTCATTTAAAAGAAGAGTCATTGCACCTGTTTAATTACTGTGATAATTGCGCACCGTTTGTTTGTAGCCCAGGGGCTCCTGCGGCGTGTTGCTAATGTGCCCAGCGCTTTGACGAGCCCTTAATAATGCTAATGTTTCCATGCCATTAGGGGAGACGCATTTCTCCCCCTCCAGGTGGGATACATCCACCGGACAGTGTGGTAGATGGGGGTCTTACTTCCACTTACTGTGTAGGGAGACGACTGAGCACGTAAACAACACCAGTGTTTGTTCGCCTGTAATGAACTTTGCATTAACCACCTCATTGCTCACTGCTAATGTTGTTTTAGACAAGTCGAATGGATGGGAGGCCTGTGGTTGATCCCTCTTGGCGACCTACAATCAAAACCCCAAATAAAGCTTAGCAAGTGGTTTGAGAAACTTCATTAGATTGTGCTGACTACAAAAGTCAGGAAATAGTCTGGCGCGTGCTTCCTGCTTCCACACATGCATTAGATTTTAAACTGAATTGCTGTTTCCACAGAAACCGAACCCATCGAGTCATTTAATAACACAAGATCGATAACAAACCCTTTTCTTTCATCAAGCCTCCACCAAACACCCTCAGGGTTATAGAGCATTTATTCAATAACAATCATGATGTTGTCAGAGGGCAGATAATTTTAAGGCCTAGATGAGGGAGAAAATCAAAGATTTGAGATTGGCCATGCAATAAAAAACCCATGACAAAGCAAATTCCTCACTGGGAAACCAGCCCATTGTGTTGTATGATGGATTACGAGCTTCAGCTGTGGCCTGCAACATGTGTCTTCGTGCTGCTTAGCGACAATTCATTCATGATTCATAAAGAAGGCCAATCATAGGACGTGTCACCACACATTCTTCTCATCATGTCTGTAAATGGACAGAGGAAGACTTGCTATAGTCTAAGAGAATGTTCCCACCACCCACACAGAGTAAGGATGAGCAGCCTGGTGAGACACATACTTTTCAATTTCCTCCTGATTTAAACTTCACAGGAGGGAGGTCTTTTTCATTAGCCCAGTAATCACCTCGATATAGAAGCGGAGTTATATCAATGAATGAGGGCCAGAAAGAAATCACAGTAGCCATGGAGCCACATACAGAGGCTTAAGGACTTACCGGCGCATTTGGTCTTGGCTTTAAGTGGGGGACCTGGAGCTCCGGTGCCACCTTCATTGGGCCTGGTCAGAAGAACACTGATCTCATATTCAGTGTCTGGGTCCAGATGTCCGATCTTATGGTTTGGTTTGTCCACGGGCTGGCTGTCAATCAGGCTCCCACTCATGGTGCGATATTCAACCTCCTTCTCAATGATGGGGCCATCTCCGTTGATCGAGTTAGCATTCAGCTGGATCCACAGGTAGGTGGCACCCACGGCTGTCAGCTGAGGAGGTGCAATAGGGATTGGTGGCTCTGGGTAGCAAAAGCAAAAAAAAAATTTATTAGTAACATTAAAATGATGCTCATATATTGTAATAGTGGGCACCATGTACAATATTCACTAGGAGTTCACAAAATGAATTCAAATATGGCTGTTAAACTGCAAATGATTTTGTAAGGTTGGAAACATGTGGTGTTCAAGATGGCTTTGCTTCAGTTTCCAGTCAGTAGTAGAATTGAGCTCAAATAATGAAGACAAGTAACCCACCAGTAATCACAAATTGATCCACACTGTAAACCTATCAGCATATTTAACAGACAGTGACAACAAAATGACATGAATATAATGTTATAATTTGTGCAGATTTTTGGTCCCTAGCAACCTGATGTAAACGTTAACATGTTCATTCCTGTTGACTTAATCATCATGAACATCTTTTCTACAGTCACCAAACGCATCTTAGTTTCATTCTCACACTTTGTGTAGACTGCCATCAAACTAGAGTTGTTTGGGCCTACAGTTCTCGACTCTAAATAGCACTGTTGTATCAGAAAACACACCCTACCATGCCAGCGTACACAGGTGTTCCATTTCAACTGCTATCAGGGTTTAATCTAAGTGTTTGCAATTAAGCGATTGTGTGTGAGGTTACACAAAGCTTGTATTCCCTATTTGGTGTGTGAGCCAGTGATAGGGGACGGATTACACAGAGGTAATGACTTAAACCAATTAACTCTCTGACCTTCATCGGTTTAGATTTGGAGCTGAATTCCATTACTCATCACCCCTATGGTCCTGCTCCATTTAACTGTTGACCCATTTTAGTGGCATTTTATTATAACACACACAGACGCACACAGACACACACATTAAAGCAGTGTTTCCAAGTTCCAGGTCCTTGAGTATTGCCATCCTGCAGTTTTCAGCATTTTATCCTATTCTAACACTGCAATTTCAGGACCTATAATATTCTGTTAATCGTAATATTGTGTTAATCGTTGGATCATCAAACACCATATAACCCTACTGCAGGACTAGAGATTGGAAACCACAGCATTAGAGCATATACTTTATGTCTATAAAACTGCATGTAACTGAGATTTTTTGTGATTTCTTATTGAATGTTGTGTTCCTTGAAAAACATGGTCATTTCATTTGTTGTTGTCCAATTCCCAGGATCTTCTTCACCTTGCACTTTTCTTAAATTGTCCAGTGCTTTAGGAATTACTCACTTAAATCGGCACTCTGCTGCATGCCTTGAACTAATAAAGAGATCGAATGGTTTCCACTAAGCTGCATGTATCTTTTACAGCCTCTGAGCAGGCACAGACTGAGGCAAAGCAGCAGCAAACATGGGATATGATATTGATTTGAGCCATGGAGAGTGCCAATTACAGCTGAAGTAATGGGGCATCCGTCTTCCCGACAGTTCTGTCCAGGTGTGACTGGAGCCATGCACTACTGGACGGTGGTAAAGAACAACAACAATGTCTCTATCTCTATCCTTCTGCCTGATAGATTTGGCCTCTCATAGGGGTCTGGTAAAAGAGAAAAATCCCCTTGTCCAAACTTGTAGGGCAAGTATAAATGCAGATGTTAAGAAATTGGCTTTTCTGATCATTCACGCTTCATTGCATGATTATTCATACCGGGACTAGAGCTGGACAATAGGACGATATGTTATTGTGATAAAGTAGACCACAATACTCTTTTCTGAGTGTATCATGGATATCGTCAGCACTTGTGGAACACTGGGTAAGAGCATTAATCACAATAAAAACAGATTATAAACAATAACCAGAGCATAGTAACTGCATAGCATCAAGTAGCTGATTGGAATCCAGCCCATTATGACATTATTTTAATTTATTATTATATTTTTACCAATTGTTTGATTTTTTTCTTCTTAAATTGCTTTTTTTTTTTTTAAATAGCTTTTTTTGCAAAATTATTGTATTGTTATGTATTGTAAACTGCAATTCTCATGAACATTTTGTATTATTGTGATCCCCATGTCATCCACTCTTAGCTGAAGCATTAGAATATTGTATTCTTGTATTATTATGGTATGATTGTACTGTACACTCAGATACATGTTAGGCAACACTGACTGATCACAAAATGAAAGCCAGATTAATTTTTCCTCTAGGGGGGACCTTGTCTTGCACATCCAAGAAGACTGGCTGGGGTGAAAAGGTGTGAGCGAAGGGACATGCATTAAAAAAAAAATGTCTGGAGGCTCATTGTGTATCTGTGTCTACAGGCCTCTATGTCAGCTCTGTCAAAACACCAGCCTCTGTGTCTGTCTCCACTGCGAGTGGCAATTTGAATGTCCCCTCTCTCACACTCACACTTGTAAGCTTACTCCCTGTGGCCCAGTCTGACATCTCAATTTCAGCCCAGCAGACACAGAACAGGTGTAGACACCCATGGTGGCTGGAAGGGGGGTGAGGTATTGTCTCCAAAAGTAACAAGCTTTCACGCCACATTCATTCGGTGCAGGCTTTACGCGAGATAAAGTGACATTTCGATCTGTCCGAGAGACAGGTTTCAAAGCAGATTGTATGGTGAAGGCAATGCATCAGTGGCTCAGTCCTGTTCCCTTGTCATTGTAGTCATTTGAGGTTTGGGAGGAATCACCAAGACGGCCTTCCCGATAGCTTCATAACTGATTCCATTGATCCAGCCTTTCTCCAGCCACTGGCTGAAACCATGATGTGAAAACAAAGACTGTTGTGCCTGATCTAACCACAAGTCGACATACAATACCTGGCCCTTCACACATCTGTATGGATATCGATCATTTCTGGGATGGTTTTAAAGAGCTGCGTCAGCATCCATTTCTTTATAAGCCATCAGACTATGACCCCGATGTAAAGAAGAATGCATTAACTGCTTCACAAAACGTCTAGGCTAGGGCACACTCTGTACAGAGTCTAGTGGGTACTTTCATTAAAAAAAGCATCCATAATGAAAGTAATTTAATGGTTTAACCAACAATCACATTAACACAATTTTCCCCTTAGCCCAAATGAAGCTGATTAGTCAAGACACATTTACTGACAAGACTAATACAGCTAACAAACGAAAAAAGCCTACAGCTACCCATTAGCATCCGGCGAACTGCATTCCTAAATCATCATGCAGTTAACTTCAACTGGGTTGAGTTTTTGAAGAATCTTTAAAAAGTTTGCAGGAACTTGTCTTGCACAAACATATTCCCCAACGCTGGAATCCAGTGTGATTCTAATTAAAACTATAGCTTTTTATAATGAAGGCTTACCTCTTGCCAATGAAAAGGTCATGAACTAACTCTTCTATATCCTTAAACATACGAGCCAACATCATTTTGGCTGCTTTCTGTTGATGGTTTATGTAAGTGTAGAAATCATAAGTGAAAAAATGTACGTTAATAAACATTTTATTGGTCCGCAACCCCCTCCCCCGTCCCCGCCACCAAAAAAGAAGGAAGAAAAAAGGGACAAGAATAAAAATGACAAAGCAATATGTTGAAATAAGGAGAATCAATCACTGGGAATGTTAATGTGCCAGATCTGTTGTGTGCAATATACAAGGACAAACTAGTAATATTAGACAGTGGCGTTTTAGCATAGGCTAAACTGGTGTGTCCCTAGCACCCTCAGCTGTCCGTCAAAACCAATGTAGGCCCGCAGTTTGCTATGTGTTGTTAGAAGTTCACTGGATGACACATTGGACAAAAGTACGAAAGGACAGAAGTGTTCTAAGTTGTCTGTTCGAACTATGTGGACGTAAATGTAAATAAATAATAATAGCGTAATCAATAAACAGTGTGATTCTGCCTAATAGATCTTCCTATCTGAGGTCATGACACCCTTTCACTAGGCACTGCTGTCACTCAGCTGATTCTGCTGACCATGTGAGTGTGTGTGTATGTTTGTGTGTGTGTGTGTGTGTGTGTGTGTGTGTGTGTGTTTGTGTGTGTGTGTGTGTGTGCATTTCCTTCAGTGCAGCTGTGTGCCATTGCACCTGGCAGACACACCCGTTCACTATCCTCCACTCTGCATTCTGCTATATTTAGAAGGATATGACCACACAACCTGACCCCTCCACCAACATGATCTCTCTAATATGTATCCAAAAAGCTTTCCCAGTCTGACCCTGCCAGTTTGTTGGTTCCTTTTAAGGAACATGCATACAACTCTGTTATTTGGCTGCTCTGTTATTTAGAGATTTGTTTCGTTTGGTGTGGTTCGGTTTTACACAGTGCTACAGAACTTCTAACAGATGTCTTGACTTCATAGACAGAGAAGATTAACCCCTACAAGCCTTACACTCTACTCAGTGTCACTTTTCTGTTTTTTTCCACAAAGCTAGACTGTATACACTTTCATTTTTCATAAAATTCACGATACAATAAAACATTTCCTCTATTCTATGAGCAAAAACATGGAATCGATTGAAAGCTAATGCAGCCATATGCACAAGTTTAAATCTAATCACAAGCAACAAGCTCAAATATGGTGTTTCTCTGCACATTTCATGCACAATTTCTTTTTATTTCCTAAAAATATTGAAGCTGTGAAATATACGTTTCATAAAGTATGTGTACAGGCCATGTTTCATATTTTATTTCTTTGCAAAATGTTAAATTCAGCAAGTAAACAGTTAATGTGTATTACGTTTTCAGAAGTGTGCTCTCTATTGAGAACTTGCGTCACTTAATGCTCAAAGTTTGATGTGTAAAACTGCAAGGAGCAGGACACACCAAGGATTCACAACTTCTCAGAAGGAGAATCCTATTTCTGAGATTTGGCCTGTGGGTGTTTCAGAGAGCTGGAGGTTGCAGCAGACTCGTGGGCAACAACACGGTCACCCTGACTGAAGGTTAAGCACTTCCTACACCGCCCCCAAACACTCATCCCTCTCTCCTTTCCTCTTACCCTCCTCTCTCGTTCTGCTCCCATCACCTTCAACCATACCTAACATAAAAACGAAATGAAAACAACATCTCCCCTGCCCTTGTAGCAGCAGTCAGAGGGCCCCAGCACACCTGTGAAGGCTCCAGGTGTACGCTAGCGTGCCATCGTGTGCGCTGGCAGCTCTCAGAGGCTCATAATGGCAGAGTGGGGTGTGAAACATGGACCGGCAGCCCAGTGTGAATGATTTATGACCCCTGTCACACTGCCACAGGAGAGCAAGTCACCATTGTTAACCTGCAGGCCCCCTCCTGGAGGGACCAGGGGACGCTCTGGTCTCCAGCTACATTTCTCCAGAGCAACATGGAGCTGCATGAAATGCCCTTCAGTCCACATGCAAGATGATACATTACCACTAAAAATGTGGAAAAGCTATTTTCAAAAACATGAAATCAATTCTTTTGTTATAGATACATGTTTAAAATTATTTGTGTATTATTGCATGATAACGTCAATAAGACACCTATTTGAAAAGTCATCAAATGTGGAAGCAGACAACTCAGCAGGAAAATCGCCCAGACATTCCATCAATCTGATACCCCGTTTCTGGCTCACACCAGCAAAATATGCTGGGGCTGAAAAAAAAGAATGAATCCAGTCCAACAGTGTAACAAATCTAGCTTAAAATACCACATACACACACACACACACACACACACACACACGCACTTTGTCATTACTACTCCCACCACAATCCTAACATTTTAGATGCAGATTAATTGCTATATAAATAATTGCAATTAATTTAATTGTCTTTTTGTTCACTGCATTTTTATATTAAAAAATGACAATAAATACAGGTCTAAAGTGGCCAGGCCAGTTATCTGGCTTCCTAACTGTTAATACTTAGTAGCTACCATCTCATCAGACACCCGAGTTCGAAAAAACAGAAATTACCCCCTGCTGGCCTATAAAGGTTTTTCTCAGACCTTTGATGTGCTGAAATAAATGTGTTTTCTCATTTCATCTATTTACATACATTAGTGTCGACCCAGCAGATTAACAAGCCCCAATTCACAATGTGTTTGTTGCAACATAAACATTTTGTGAAAGCTATTAACTGTTGAAAAGAATGTCGATAAGCTGAAATAAGCTGAGATTATGTAATAATAAAAGATGATGTAATATCACCTCAGCTATATAAATTCTTACTTTAGAGTAACAGAGCATGAGTTTTTTTAGGATGTTTTCTGTGAGACTTCTGTGATTTCTCAGAGCCTTTATTTGTTACGTAATGATTGTAACAACGTCGGAAATTTGTGGGTTCACAAGAAAACACACGAATGGGAATCTGATTCCCACATCCGTCATGTTTGATAGGTACTCTCATAAAAGGAATCAATAATAAGCGCTTACTGACCAGAACTGAGCTCTGAATGAGTTTGTTCACTCGGTCGGAAAAAATCATAGAACATCCAACAATACAGCGAGCTCCATGCATCTTTTATAGTGACAGAAAACACGGTAGAAAGCTCAGATTTTACATGCTGGTTGTGGACATGCACAAGAAATTTTCCATTTAAATTTAATTAGTTATAATGAGGCATCACCTAATTCTCAGTGTGGATGTTCGCTTTGATACGGTTAAATGAAGTGCTTCTAGAAAAATAGGACAGACATCAAAGTTTCAATAACTATATCTATATGTACATCTATCAATATCTATCTATCTATTTGTAACTATCTATCTATCTATCTATCTATATACATATATTGAGTAAAATATCTTGAAATATCTTCCTATTTTATCAATTCCTCAGTCTCCACTTTTGAATTGAAGCATATCAGCTTTAACATGCAGTGTTTTGTTCAGTGAGTGCATCAGATATCAGGCTGAGAAATGGAGTGATGTGAAATCTAGAGCACAATCACAGCAATAGACACTGCATCGAATTCGGGCAAATGACAGGAAGAAGCCTTTGCTGTTGTAATGCATTACAATTATAGGCTCATAGAAGTGCCACCTTCTGTAATGTCTCCTAAACAGCTATGATTAATATGAAGCGGTGGAGGGGAAGCAGGCTCGGCTGCGCGTGAAAAATCAGAGCAGGATTTAGTGCTGAACACTCCAGCACACTTCAGCTCATTTACATCGACAGGTCTCATATATATCAAACACACCAGTGGCTGCGAGCACACACACACACACACACACACGCGCGCACACACACACACCAACTCCTCTGAGACATGTGTTCATTCTTGTTGGGCACGGCCTCCCAGCAGCACTGTCTCCCTGACTGACAGCCTTCTATCCAGAGAGGCTAGACCGAAGCCATCAATCACCAGGGCCCTGTACAGTTAAGCCAATTCAAATTACACTGTTAAACCTGAGCTATGGAAATGATGTAGGCCAACCTCTGGCAAGCACAGTGGAAAACTCCTCTGGAAAAATGCTCCTGTGCTTAGACCACACATGCACTCAGCTCTTTAAGAAAATACAGTGCAGTATTTAATTGGGGCAAGAGGGATATTCCAACTGCCCTTTCATAATTTAGTACCAAATGAGATTCCTATTCCAAAAGAAAAGCATTTGAATTTGGCACCCTTTTATGTGCGCGATTGGTGTGTCAGAACAAGCAGCTAAACAGAGGTGGTTTTGGATCGCAGGCTTGATAAACAGCTTTTAGCTGCAGCTCCAAGCTTTTCCTTTCTCTCCAATTAAACTGGCTCTCCTTTCTGTAGACTGGGGGGTTGTGTCCTCTCATTAGTTGCACACATTAGGTTATACTCACCAGGCATGAACTATCCATCCATCCATTTTCGGAGTGGCTTATTATAACTAGAGTCGCGGGGAGGCATTAACTAGTCCGGATTTATAAGCTAGAACTTCTGTAGCTTCTTTTGAAGGTTGGTTTTTGTAAATGTTCTGTATGAGTGCAACAATTCAATGAATTTAAGTGAATTGCACAGAAGTTAATAACTGAATTGTTGATAGACCCATCTGTCGCATCTGAGTTTCTGTCATTTATCATGTTCCAGGGAACATTTCTCATCTTCACTGATCACATACAAGAGCAGGCAGGTCTTATGGTCTTATATTCTGGACACATTCCACTCAAATGACTGATGATTTTATAAACCAGCTATAGTACTTAATAATAAAATATTACTGTTTAGTGTTTATAAACACAGTGAAATTTGTCTGAGTCACACCAGTTTCATCTAGCAACAATGTATAGTTCATAACTCAAGC
Source organism: Alestopetersius hilgendorfi (assembly GCA_037577075.1). Taxonomy (NCBI): domain Eukaryota; kingdom Metazoa; phylum Chordata; class Actinopteri; order Characiformes; family Alestidae; genus Alestopetersius; species Alestopetersius hilgendorfi. The sequence continues at coordinate 17,516,409 of JBBIGB010000006.1, forward strand.
CTTAATAATTTTAACACATACAAATATGACTTGAAACTTGACTTGAATCATAAATTGTATTAAACTTGAAAAAATGAGAGCTGTTACAACCTTAATGCACATGCATGTGAGCTGTGATGCAAAACACTAACATAAGCATGAAAACGAGGCACATAGTGTTCAGGCAGTCCTTATTTTCGAAAAATGTTGCATATCGGGACACCATTTCCTTGTATTCTATTGAACTGTAAAAGTTTGAGCCATTACGCCTCTAGGACGTCCATTATCTCCCACTCAAATAATTCAGAACTGGGATGATGGTACTGGTAGAACTCTAATACAGGGCAAAATCACTGGATCGGATTTTGGAGAATGCTTTAAAAAAGACATAAATGCTGGACCAAACTTTGAGACACACCAAGCCTGTGTCTCAAATGGCTCCCAGCTCCATACATTGTGCAATATGTAGGAATTAAAATACAGGCTCCTGGATCCAAATACTGCATAATATATCTAACAAAGAGCCATCGAAATTCAGTCATGTATGCATAATTGAATAATGGACCAGTTCCATGATTCCTTAAAACTGTGCTCTGTATGGGTGTAGAAAATAGAATTTTTTAACTGGCAATAGAGAAAGCCAGATGCCATTTTTGTTTCAATGTGCATCCAGTCAAATATATTATTAACAGTGCAGTTCAGTATCAGATTAGTATCGTTATCTGCACATACTCTAGACTTAAAATATCAGTCATAAAAAAGTGGTATCATGCCACCACTAAACAGAACTATAGTACAAAACTATAAACACGCATCTATTTACTTGGTGAAAACAGTGAATGCAATGTAAACTAAAATTTTTCTGGAAATCACTGCATGGGCTCATTGCCTTAATTAAATAAAATGAAAATGGGAGGCGAAAGAAAGTCTGACTAATAGCTCTGCAGAGCTGACCAGCTGGTGGAAGTTAAATGAGTTTACTGGCACTGTCATTCCGTTCCTTAAACACATGGAGCTTGATTTCCCTCCGCAGAGATCTGGAGAGTTCTTCAGCCGCTCAGTCCAGGGCAGTCGCTCTGCCAAGGCTTGTAAGAACACAATGAACACTTACGCTTTACTACGAGCTCGGCATAGCTGGACACGCCCACGCCTTTGTCTGACTGGACGATGCATCTGTAACGGCCTGAATCCCCCTTGGTGGTGTTCTCAACGTCAAAGGTGCCCATGTAGCGCCTTGGGTTCACAGGCTTAGTGTCTTTCATCGGGGCCTCGCGGCCTCCAATACCCTGAGAAGAATAAGAGGAATTTCAAATGAGTCCATAATAAGGTATTGAACAAACACATTCCAGCCTGATAAAACTGTTCCTCTGAGCTTTCATCTGGGGCAGAGTACAAAGTTACTGCAAAATTAGCCAAAATGCAAAACATGAATGGCTTAGATCTGGGGCCTGATCTTCCTTGGGGGATTCTTTAAGGACCTGCTCTGACGTCTAAATATAAGGTCTGGACATTCTTTGGGCGCGCTTTTCTCAACAATTCAGCAAGGCAACTTCTGTTCTCCTGGGAAACAGCACACACACACGGATGGTCAAGATAGGGTCATGGTCAAGGCACCGTACAGTGTATAAATCCTGCAGAGACAACTGTAGTCCAAGGCAGACAATAAAGAGGCCAAAGCATGACATCTGAGCTACATCCGTCCATTGTTTTTAAACTCTAATCTAAACTGACTTTCAATATGAGGCAGCTCAGCCAAGTCAAGAGTCTGCCACAAAATATGTGCCTGTCTGTGTGTGTACGTGTGTGTGTGTGTGTACGTGTGTGTGTGTGTGTGTGTGTGTGTGTGTGTGTGTGTTTGCTCTGCCTGAGTGCGCTCTTGCTCTGTTGTGTCATCTCTTGCTCTGTTTATGAAGTGAAATGGTGGATTCTGTCAGCGAGAGAGAGAGCTGTTTATTCTTCTCTGGGCACACACTCACTCGCCACTGACTCCCTACAGCTGTCACACACACACACACACACACACCAAACCATGTGCCCTTGCATGTGTACATCCACATGCTGTGGACAGATGGGACATTTGTTCTTCAGGAATATTTCTTCATTACTGTCACGAAAGCCATCTTCCTAAATGATTGTGTTTCATCTTTGCCGGTACCAAAGCCCTATTAAACGCTAATTAATAACAAGCAGTGAAGGTCTCCCCAGTAAATATATGCAACCAAATTATGGCACCTAAAGTTTAGAGTCATTTTTAATGTCTTCCAAGACATTAAACAGAAGTAATGTATTACCTGTAACCAGAGTTTGTAGTTCAGGTGGTCCTTGGGCTGCCCGTTGATGGTGCAGTGGAAAGTGGCTGTTTGCCTGGCATTCACCTCCACGCCTTTAATGTGCATGAAGTGTGGCGTGCTCACTGCAGCAGAAAACACACACATGCATATAGTTTAGTGTGCCCTTTGAAATACAATTTTCATACATTTTGTCTTTACATAGTTCATGATGACGTTGATTTATATAGGATACACCTCTGACCCTACTATAATCTGATTATGATTACTTTGGAAACAATTTGAGGTCCATTTCATTTCAAATTCCACCATTTGGATTATTATAAAATGATTAAATATGATTACTGTGTATGATTCATAAAAATGTGACTGCAGGAACTATTTACACAGTAGTGGAAAAAGACAATGAAACAGTGTAGAACTATGCAATCCCCTTTCATCTATAGTCTGTTAATAAATTATAAAGGTTATTATAGCCAAAAATTATCACAAGTTAAACTAAAAATTGAATTAAGATTCCTAACTTTGTTGCAGAACTCATTCTGTATTATACAACCCCAGTGTTTTAATGTGTTTCTAAATACAGCAGATTATATTTACAATTTTTTTACTGAATTTTTACAGTTTGCGATCCAGAGGTTGAATGTTCAATCATACGGTAAACTACTAAACATCACTTTAGCGAGGTTATAGCACAGATACAAGGTTGACAGTTAAAAAATATCTATTAATTATTTTATAGAATCAATTTACTGAAACACAGAACACCATTAAGCTTAGAATACAGATACAAAAGATTTGTATGTCACTTTTGGGCTTGTACTGAAAATTATTAGAATACTGTGCATGAGCTCCTTAAAACCGAACAATGCACCACTCACTTATATGAATATATGAATATATAACACAATATGATTTACAAATAACATCAGATTACAATAAAATCCTTTTTTCACAAGAGGCTTTATCTGCACGTCCCAGAATACACCATTCTTCACAGAAGTTTGCTTTGCAACGCAGTGCTTCCACTGTACGTTTACAAATATGCTTTACAGTGTAGATCTATGCATGATTATGCATTTTACTCATCTAGTAATTGTTACAGTTACCAGCAGTAGCCTCAACTCCTGACAGAATCAAATTCAGTTAAAAAATCTGCATGGTCCCTGTCTTTCTGCATTCATTCTGAGAAATCTGTGAAGATTTAATCACAAAATGGACTCTTTTTTGTCTTCCAGGTCAGCTGCATCACAGTTTCAATTAAGATATTATGGTGACAGGTTATGGGATGAGGCGGAATCCCTGGTAGACATTCCAGCCAGCAAGCGCAACCTGTCAGCCCGGGCTCAGGTTCAAGGGTATTGATTAAAGTTTCAGACGCAGCAGTAGAGGACAGAATCGGAAGAGTAAGATGTGCGGTAGTCTACCTGACATTAACATTTTTGTCACTGGAAGCAACTTAAAGGGAAAACAAACGTCAGATAACTGATAATAATTAACTTAACAAATGGTTAAATAATGCTGTGTTGGTTTGGACCTGTGCTGAGGAGAGACTACGTGTGTTGGGAAAAGGATGCTGAGGAGAGACTGAGAGTGTTAAATAATGTAACTATGTTTCAGATGGAGGGAGATAATCTTCTCAGAATTCATATTAGTTTTGCTGGTTTCTTATTTATTTTCGGCCACTGACATCAAGTTTTTGTATTAATTGTGATACTGGATACTGGTTCACCTGACAGGAACATTTTTGTCACTGGAAGCAAATTAAAGGGGAAAAAATGTCAGATAACTGATGATATCAGATCTCAAGAGTCACTTAAATCAACAGTATAAAACTCATAATTAACTTAACAAATGGTTAAATAATGCTGTGTTGGTTTGGACCTGTGCTGAGGAGAGACTGAGTGTGTTGGCAGGAGGATGCTGAGGAGAGACTCTGAGTGTGTTGGGAGGAGGATGCTGAGGAGAGACTGAGTGTGTTGGGAGGAGGA
>JBBIGB010000006.1:17541547-17563806 GCA_037577075.1 Alestopetersius hilgendorfi
AGAGAGGGGGAGAGAGAGAGAGAGAGAGAGAGAGAGAGAGAGAGAGAGAGAGAGAGAGAGAGAGAGAGAGAGAGAGATGCTGAAAGAGGGATAAAGAGTGAGTGAGTGAGAGAGAGAGAGAGAGATAAGAGAAATCAGACAGATAAAGATAATGAGAAAGAGAATGAGAGACAACAGAAAGAGAGAGAGAGAGAGAGATGAGAGAGAGAGAGAGAGAAGGAAGGAACAAAGAGAGAGAGAGAGAGAGAAAGAAACAGAGAGAAAGGCAGAAAGAGTGCAAATGAGCGAAAGAGAGTAAAAGGGAGAGAGGGAGATGGAGACAGGACAAAGAGAGAGATAAAAGGGAGAGCGAGAAGAAAGAAAAAGAGAGGAGAAGCTGGAGAAAGACACAGAGAAGGACAATGAGAGCAAGACAGAGAGAGACAGAGAGAAGAGATACAGAGAGAGAAGTGAGAAAGAGAGGCGAGGGAGTGAGTCAGAGAGGAAGAGATTCGACGGTAAACGCACATTCTGTACACTAGAAGTCGTCTGTGTGGAATGTCTGTGAGTTCGAGAAGCAGCTTAACCACCAGATAAATCCGCCTGTGTCTAGCAGTGCTGTGTGAAAGATGGTACCTGGTTACAGCAATTCATAGCTTTCTGCCAACATCGTTATCTGAATGAAATAAACCGCTGCTCCCACTCGAGGGGGAAAAAAATCTGCTCTCATTATTCATTTCTGGATTTATATCAGCAGTGGCTGAAAAAAACTCGTCCCTTTGATACAAATTGCTTTCTAATGTGCTTTCAAAAGTGTTCATTTATCAGCACGTACAATCCTTCATTTCAGCAGGCAGTAAAACACTGTACGAATCTGAAAGCACAGGTCTTTCAAAGTGATGATTTCCATGTTCACAAGTATCCCCCTCCTTTGACTTTCTGTTTACTGGTGAAACGCAACTCAGCGCCACTTCCCCTGACACATATTTCAAATGAAGAAAGGAGCACACGTTGCTTTTCAATGGAATCCTTTCTTCTTTTTTGTCACCTTTATCTTCAAGCCACTGTTGATATCTGTTTTACTTTTTCATACATAAAACGAAGTTGGGGGCGGTACACAATTAGGAAAGTGTGGACGTGTGTGCAAGTGTGTGCAGCTGGAGGAGAAAACAAGGTTGTATTCATGGACAGTTAATAAAGTTAAGGATTAAAAAAGTTAAAAAGCTGAGCTGAACTTGACTTTGCGAGAGTTTGATGGCTTTTTTTGAGAGATTTGTTTTTACATGCAGTAAACCTTTTAGTATCAATGGCGGTGTTACCTCAGGAACTATTCCTATATCCTTTAATAACTAATATATTTCACATTTCCACAGCAATTGTGAAAGACTCTTTTGGTTTTCCATATTAATGAGAACCTGCTGATAGAAAGTACTTTACCAAGAAAGCGCGACCGGCAAGCAAACTGAACAGGTAGTTCAGAGTGTAATTATAAAAGCTCTTTTCTTCAAAAATGACCAGACCCCTTGACAAAATCCATACATTTTTGGTTTGGGGAACCTCTGAAAGTTCTTTTACCTCCAAGCAGTGGACACAAAGTTTAATGAGCTGCTTATCTCAAAACATGCAGTCACCAAATTGGAGTCTTTCTATAACATTGGGCTCTATATCTAAGAGCTGAGCTTCAGGAATGAACCTAAACAAGTTAAAGATTTTGTTTATTCCTCACTTTACTTTACTCTAAACTTCTTCCTTTCTCTCCTGGTTGCAGTAAAATGGTACGAGAGTGCTGCAGCCCACCACAAAACCAATCTTACCTTTCTCTTTAAACTAATAGTGATGGTGTGATGTATTGAACTACAAAAAATACTTTGCTGGACAAGGTAGGCTATAAAAATTGTGTTACATAAATTAAATTACAAAAGCAGACATACTCATGTTCCTGGTCCCTCATTGCTTTACGGCTGCGTTAATGTAGTGCAACTGTTTTAGTGCCGCTATCAGGTATCACGGTCTGGCTTGTGTGGAGTAGAAGCATTTTTCCTGTTTTCCGGAGGCCTCTGATGGCCTGAGAGCCTTCAGAGGCTCCTGGCGTCACCGGGCATGCTGGGAAGAAAAAAACGCAATTACGGCTGTATTGTGAATAATGGAGTTGGCATCAGCTGCATACGACACACCTGCCATGTGCCATTTTTGCACCTCATTACACTAACAAAACCATTTCTCCCTCTACCCTTGAAATAAAGGAAGCAATCTGTTGGTGATTTGTTTGCAACTAGTCACAGTACTTGATCACCTCAGCACGTAGCCACCACTTCAGTGTTGTGGGAGCGGTGGAAAAACGCGCTGCGCCGTTGTTCAGCACTGGAGAACTAGCGTTCTGGTGAGCCACGCCTGCAACTCAGCAGAGGGTGAAATAACCAAAAGAAGAGAGGCTGGAGAAAGAGAGGGAAGGCTAATAACAGAGAGCGTCTCTCTGTTCATCAAACGGAGAAATTAGAGCCTGCTGGCGTGCGCTGACAGTGAGCTAGGCATGCTCTGGCAGAGTGGCACTGCCCAAGCGTCTTCTGACAGGAGTGAGCTGAGTGAACACCCTCATTACTCCACATCTGCACATCAACAATTTCTTCATAACACCATCTACAGCCAGCAGACCCCGCATCAGCACTTAGCGGGCACAAATACCGCCATCCAGTCAAACAGTCCATTGTCTCATGCTAAATAAGATACTGTATGTGTTGTCAGAAAATGGCCTTGAGTGGTATTTACAAAGTCAACAAGAAGACTGGAGGAACGCAGAGAGGAGGACAGAAAGACTCCGCTGACTGAACCGCTTATTTCCGCCTGACAGATATCCCAGGTGCCTTTCTGGGAAGAATGGAGGTTTCTTGTGTAATTGATTTGTACCTGAAATTGAAAAGAGCACCCTCACGGTATCCATGTCCCCACTGTTCTTTTTAGCAGATGCTGATAATTAACCGCTGATTCCAATCAAACTCTCGTGGCCTGTTATTTTCCTCCTCTATGGGTCAGGAAGCAGTGCCGTTTTAAATGGTTCTGGAGATGAGAACCAGCGAGTGGGAAAGCAGCGAGCCTAATGACCTTTGCTCCCATCTGCATCATTATAGGGGAAACATTATCAGGCAAGTCTAGCTCCCCTACAGCCCCCTGGAGCAAGAGCCAAAACACAAGTACAGTTCTCAAACGCCTCCCCCCCCCCCCCGCCCCTTGTGCTTTATACAACCACAAAATGCATCAAGTACTTTCCGGGGTAAATTCCAAATGATTTTGAAACCATATTGTAATAGAACGTTTTAGTCAGGTCTATAATGCATTTGCTATGAAATGTGGCCCCTCCACCCCCTTCCTCAGCAATGTGCATTTGAGACCAATTAAGAGCAAATGGCTTTCAAAAGCTGCTGAATGGCTGTTTGTGAATTTCCATAAAGTGTGCGACTTAAAAACGGCACAAACCCACTAATTGGTTTGTACTATTCTGGTGAAAAATAAAAAAGATTAAAAAAATAAATAAACTGCTATTTCCTGTGCAACAGGGTGGCAACAACAGAACATTGTGTCTATCGCAAAAACAGAACTATGTTAGGACGACACTAAAGCAGCTCCAAAGAAGTTTTTAGTTGGGAGTGTGTTTGCTGATAGTACTGATCAGATACACAGTGGCCATACTGGGCATTGGCTACAGGGGAAAGAAAGAAATAATTTCCTAGTTTAAAGCCTAAAAGCCTAAAACTGCACACAGGGGTTACGTAAGTGATATAAGACACTCAATGTTGAGAAAAAAATGGAAAAATCTTTTTTCCGGATATGAGCCCTTTACAGGGTTCACCTCACAGCTTAACACATAAGGTCTTGGAGTATACCTGTGCTGCACAGTTTAAGGTTTTACCTACTTTAGCAGCTGACCAAGAGCTTGTTAATCTGGTTATTCTTTATATCAGGCATGTTTAAAGCAGGGAAACACTGAAATGTGCAGGGTAGTGAGCTATGTCTGGACCACCTGGGCTTAACATCCTGAAAACACAAAATACTGATCAGTAAACCACAGGACACCTGTGTGAGTCAGATGCTTCTTTGGAACTGTGCTAGCCTGTTTGGTGAAAGTGTACAATTTGTGCAATTTAATCTTTCCTTTGGCGTCTGTTTTGGGGTCAGGGTTTGCATCAATAAATGCACGAACAGCCTGAAGATATTTAAAATGATCAAACAGGACGGACGGGAGAGTATCATCCCAGTGAAGGCCACGCATCAGTGATTTCTAAAGACGTATAAGAAGAGAATACGAGAATACAGAAGAGCCCAGCCCATCCTTGACAAAGTCCTCTCAGGATTAGCTCTCTGCTAAGTGCTATGTGACTCCCTGCAACCGCAAAAGGAACAAGAGCCCAATAATGGCTTTAATTCCAGGTTAATGGAAGACGCCGTTCTGATGCATGTTTAAAAGGGCATTATGCGCTGCCCGCACTTTCCAGACCTCATTCACCGGTGCACTTAAATTTTTTAACGAGATACATGATTCAAGAGGTTAAACACACACACCGAGCCTGTTTGGGTGCGAGAGAGAGGAGACGAGATGATAACATTGGTCGCGGCGCACAATTGTCTTGTTGGTTCCGTTCCAGCGGACTTGTTACTGCGTGTAAACACCTTCCCAAGAGTGAACACGATGGGTAATGAGATTTTTCTAGTTGGGAGGAGACACCAGCTTTCACTTAGCACATGGATCAATGAGTCTCCATCACAAAGAAAGGATTAGAAAAATGTGTGCACTACATTTGAGATCCTTCCTTCGAGAACCGCCTTCGTAACCGCGAGGAAAACGAGAACGAGAGAAAGATGCAGAAGGGAAAGTAAAAACAGAATCAAGTTTCTAAATTGAGCACAAAAAGCTCTCCTCGTTTGTAGGGGTTAGGTATAAATGACACTGCTGCTGTAACCTTAAGACTACAAGTGTCCTGAAGTGTTGCGATAATACGATGCAAAAATGTAACAATGTACATCGTGGACATGTGTCAACGCCTTGTGATGTAACCACATTGTTTACAATGTTTAAAATGAAAAGCTATTGATTCTGTGTATTTCTGCAATGGCAGCCATCATTTTCTTAATATTGTGGGACTAGTTCATTGTTCTCAGTCTTACGTTGTTGAACATATTGTAAGAATATCAAACTCTGAGCCTGGACCATGAGCTATGGCAGTCTTGTCATTATATTATGTGCAATAACAGACTTAGCATAAAGAACAACTTCAAAACTACTATTTGTGGTAACTAGTAAACAATTTCAGTCATTTTCTTCATTTATCTATAGTAATAATATCCACCTCTCTTACTGACCACAGCATTGTGTTTTCAGAGCATTTATTGAGTTCTATTTTGCCATTATATTATATTTTATTTTGTTCTTGTCTTTGTGCCTCTGTGTTTGTGCAGTCGTTGCATAATCAGTGTCCTCCGGGATCAATAAACCTCTCTGATTCTGATTCTACTAGCTAAATATTTATACTCCCGAAGGAGAACCACAATTTGAACAGGGAAGGAACTGCCCTCAGACAAATGCACAGTGCGCCAGCGTGACATGAGCACCCCAGGAAAAGAAAAGGTATAGAATTCACAAACGTTTTTTAATATAATTGTATTCTTGAAAACCAACAACTCCAATTTCTTAAGGAACCTCTCCCTCCGATCACTTAGCCTGATGCAAGCCAACGCAAGCAACTGTTATTTGACAAAGCAGAATTGACAGTTTTCTCCAGGCGTGGTGACACTTTAGGCTACATGTCTCAGAGGAGGAACACCCTAACCTCCCCTCACCAGCCTGACTTGGTAGTCTTGTGTGATCAGGGAGACCAAGCTAGCTGGTGGGAAAAAACTTAAACACTTTCCTGAAGGAAATGCTTTCGATTGTTATATTGAAGCAATTCCCCAGGTGCTACAGTATTGGTGGTTGGCTGGGTGTTATAAGGTGGTCTCTTAGGTGTTACAGGAAGTTCTAAGCATCTTCTGTAGTTCGGTACCGTATTTGTATCATGATGATATAAGCGGGCACACAACATTTATTCTGTGATTTAATCCTATTGTAAAAATTGATAAATCAATTAAAAGCTGTATACAAGCACGCCATTCTCGATCAGAGTGGAGTTAATCAGATTTGGAGTTAATTCTATGCCGATATCTCAAAAACTACAGGCATAAACCTAGCAGTAAATAAGAAACAGAAGATATAGAAGAAGAAGGTATAGAACAATAGTTTTATCAACACAAACATTACCAACAATAATCACAATATGAATATTAGCATACATACTAATAGCCCTACAGTATTTCTCATGAATTTCTTCAAAATGTCTATTCTGAGTGAGATTTTTTTTAAGTCAAACGCTCATTTGTAATCTTTGTGGATAACTTAACGATCTTCATTCAAAGCCTGTTTCCGACTGACCCGAATTCCACACGGAAGGGTTAAAGGATCTTTTGCCTGGCATGGCTGGTATAGTGCAGGAGAACACAGCTGCTTGTATTCATGAAGGATAGCAGGCATTGACAAGGACTGAAATCTAATTAAATTCCATTCACCAAAAAAAAATCCAATCTCACATTTCATTCGGCTGATCAACAGGCATGGTCCTTCGGCAGCCATTTGAGACCGCTGTAATCATATCAGGGTTGGAGGTGAGTCCCGGTATGTGGTGCATATGGCCCGACGTTGCCAAATCACTCCGTCCTCCATTTCACAAGGCCTTTTCAATCTCTTACGACTTATGACTGCCATTGCAGAAATACACAGAATCAATAGCTTTTCACGGATTCCAATTCGGCAGCTGCCATAACTAGCCAGACACCCACAAAATGATGCCGTCTTGCGTCTTCACAAACTTGAACAGACACATGAGCAACCAATTTGCCTCCCTGCAACACCCCAGGAGGACGCTGATGAGCGCATTTGTTTGGAATTACATGGGTGTTCTCTTTTCTATTTTCAGTGTTAGGATTGATGGTTGTTGAGACGTTGCTCAGGCCCTCAGTGCATATGTAACAGGCCCCAGGCTTATTGATTACCCTTCACATGCAAAGTGCTGTGTAAATTGAAGTTGGGCTTATTGGAAATAGGATTTGTGAAGGCTGCCATGCACGGGATAGGACTGTCCGGATGGGTCGGGGACTGGAGGGGAGGGGGGTGTTTGCCTGAAGTGGCATCCGGTAATTGAGTTTATGGCTCATTTCAATACAAACTCCATGTGTAAATATAAACAGGAACGGCTATGCTCCTGACCCCTAATACGCAGAGGGACAGCTCTCTGTTGACCTTTACTGGTGCCTGGCCCACGTTCCAAGAGAAACAAACACAGGCTCAGGCTGCCTAATGCTGCTCATTTCAAACATAAGCAATCCAAGGCATATCAGCGTAGACCAAATTTTGTGAGCTGTTGCTCCGAGTTGATTCCTTTTCTCTCTTTTTAATTGTGTCGATCAAAGTCAAAAGACGTTGCTAGGCTGGAGAACACTCCAGTCAGCATTATCTGCTCAACCATTCGTTGGAGTACATGTGAAATTTGCATAGCATTGCCCATTAGACAGTAGATTTTGCTTGGCAATGATAGAGGGTTCCACCCACACTTGGACACCAGCTGCGTCTCTGGGCAACCGACTGGCCGCCTTTCTAAGCCCTCTTTATGGAGGCGCCCTGATGGAACTCGTGGACGGCTCCCCGCCTTGGCTGGGCTCCATGTCTTACGGGACACCTGTGGTGTAGACTCAGGGCCTCGGCCTCTGGGGGAGCTGTAGCTCCTTGTAGAGTGCCAACAATCCTCCACTGTGCCAGCCCAACCTGCAGAGCCATTTACAGCCACAGCTCAACACCGAGATTTCCCCGCAACACAGCTGCAATGCCATTTACAGCCATGGAAAAACATATACCCCCTTTTTTTCCCTTTTTTCTATTCACTGTTTGTACAATTTATGAACCATTGCAGTGAGTGCTGTGTAAAAAATAAGAAATGCTTCCATTTGTGTTGTGAGTCACACATGCGCATACTATACACCTAATATTAGTATTGTAATTGTTGCAGTTGTAAAATAAAGAGTGTTGTGTAGTTTAACATTTCCAATGTCTAATAAATTCTATATATTGTGTTTTTATTTTCTCCAAACATATTTGTTGTTTAAAATGTTGGTCAATAGTGTATAAAACAATACTAACATGCACATTTTATACAGACACATCCCACAAATTAAAAACAACCAGGAAAAAAGTATCCATGGCTGTATGTCCTAGCCAAGATTGTCTTAATTTTCTGATAAGAGTTGTCTAAGAATATATTGAAATTACTGGACTTGCAACTAGTTTATATATAACAGCCAAGTTAGCTAGACAGTACACATTTGACCCTTAACTACTACTGTTAACTACTAATTGTTGTTGAATTCAGTCCAGAATGCATTTCTTCACTTTCTTCAGAAAGGCTACTACTTCTATTCATACCCACACTCCGGCAATGACAGCTCCGCAATGCCACTTTATGGTTGGTTTTAACTAGAAAGCGGCTTATACACGCACAGAGGTACGTCTCAATTCCATGCCACTGATGAGCTCATTGTGTGAATGAACAGCATAACACATGAATAATAGATTTTTTTGCAGTGCTCTTGTCCATTATTGGGAGCGTCGACACACTGTGTTTAATAGAAAAAAATTGTCACATTTTAGGGGCTAAAAAAACGTGAAGCAGGCTGAAGGCCTTAGGTGATGAATAAACATAGGCCAGCCTCATTAGCACACCGAGAAACCCCAATTACTGACACAATAGAGCTGCTGACCGACTGCTTTTAAAAGAAGCCTTTTATTGATGGAAGGACGTATGATGGAGAGCATGGCTGTGGTGTATGTACACAAGTCATCAGAGATATTGTCTCTCGCCGTTTCCTGCATGTGTCCCAGTAAGAGGGCAGGAAACCTAATTAAATAGAGCAGAGATAAAGAGCAGTCTAATGAGACAAAGACAAATTATTCCAGTAAAGGCGCTGCAGGGGAGGCTTCCAGTCCATCACTGCTGTTCTCAGAGTCGATCCGAAGCTGATATATACTTGAAGTAATGCATTTCATTGGGATAACAGCTTGAAAAAGATAAAATGGATGCACAGATCGGCTGCTAGGGTTCGTCAACATGACATATTTGGGTAATTCCAAAAAGCACAGACTTGGCTCTTCAGCCATGGAGCGTATTGTTCTCTCTGAAAAATCATTTGTACAGAAGAAAAGCAGACTTTGTTTTTCTGGTATAATTCTGATGAGACATTATAGTGCAACCTATCAGAAGTCTGAATCAAAAGTAGGGTCATGATACCAGAATGATCAGTTCTAAACTGACGCCAGTGCAGTATCTCAAAAATCAACACCAACAAAGTGTTAGAGCAATAAACTCAATGACACTAGAGGGGGACCATACGGAATTCTAGTTTCAGGAAAGGAAACACGAGAAGTTAAATAATGGGTGGATTCCACTGTCACTTTCTAATTAAGCTGGTGATCAATGTCACATGGTGGAATGGCTAGTAAATAAAGGCCTAACCAATGAGAGAAACTAAAAGCTACACTAAAAATGCTACATCCAAGGTAAAAATGATAGCATATGTTACAAGCTTCAGCTATAACACTGAATGTCTTGTACATGATTAAGATGTCTGTGTGCAACCTAACACATCCACAGCATGTTCAGGCACAATGCCATCAGCTTAGTGCTAACATATTACAATCCTTTAGATTTGCGAGCAGACATTTGCATAATTGGAAAGGTGTTTTTCTGCAGTTGTCTAGTAGCTGTCTATTAGTCATGGTTTGTCACTGAATTACAGCAAATCTTTAGTAATGGTTAGGGCATTTACCCTGTGATCAGGAAGGCATGGGTTCGATTCCCACACTCTGCTCTGCGCTGTGTTCCTGGCTGCCCCCTGCTTTACTTGGTGAATGGGTTTTATACAGGAAGAATTTCATGCTGCTCACACTGTGTGCTGTGGTCTGTTTACGTCTAACAGAATGGTCACTTTCACTTTACTTTCACTTCCCAGATGCATGGTTCCAAGAAGGACCACCAGTACATAATTTTTGCATTATGTGATGATCCTTGTAAATATTGCTCATATTTATTCATCTCATTTGCAAGAACTATTTTTAAAGAACTAAAATGGTTCAACCAAAATGTGCTCTTCTTCAGATTTGCTCCAAAGAACCCATTTTTGGCACCTTTATTTTAAAGAATGTAGGCACAATACAATGTAAACCGTAAAGTACTGAATGTTATTATAGCCTAAGGAGGGGAAATAATGTCCAACACCAAAAGAATTTATTTATGAACTCGGACGGACTTTATCGTTTCATCGTAAACATGCTCTCAACCTCAGCATCTTTCATCAATACCAACTGATCATCTCAGCTCATATGAGAAGTGTACTCTGTCTTCTTCTGATGAGCTATAGTAAGTGGCTGGAATGCTGAATGAAAAGCACATTTTCCTTTCTGTCTGTTTGGCAGGAGCCACGGTCTTAATATTGTTTCCCTGGCTTCCTGTTTATTTCTGGGAGCAGGAAAGCATTAGGTTAAGGAAGGAGCACAAGACCTCAATCACATTAAAGCTGTGTTGTAACACGTCTAACTGAGGACATGCTTGGTGAACCCAGTGCCTAATCAAAATCCAGTGGTCAGAGGCTCTGATGGAATTCGCTGTAATGACTATTACGGTCCTTGTTCTGACCACTTTCAGGTGCAGATCACGATTCCTGGATAGGGGTCTGATAGTTTTTCAATGATTTCATTCAATTATGATTCTCCAGACAATGATAAAAAAAAAATGTACCATGTAAGACAAACTGGTCTGAAATCTTCTTTATTTTGTGCATGGTTTAGTAAATTTGATTTAAATCATCTATAAGCCATTACAACATCATAAAATGAGATGCAGTTTTTTTCAGTACCCTCAAATTCTATGCAACACAATGAATCAACACATTTTTACACTTCTGGTTTGCATCCTGCCACAATCAATCTTTTCTCCCTTCCATGTGTCTCTCCTCGCTTTCTCTCCCTCTTTCTCTTTGTCCCTTACTCTCTTCCTCTTTCTGCTGATCACACAAAGTAAGAGACACACACACAGAGAGCTTTGGTGCCAGTAATACATTATCTTGCCTGTTCTGAAATGAGCAGCAAGGACAGAAAGCTCAACAGAATCATGTTCTTAATTTTTTTCCTCTTTGAATATAATTGATGGAAATCTAGGCAAGTGTTCTTGTGCTTCTGAATTAGTGTTCTTGTGCTGCTAACCCTAACCCTAACCCTCTTCATCTGATTCCACCTTTTAGCCCCATAAACACACGGCTCACACTTCCAGCACTTTGTCAAAATGCTTAGTGCGTCTGAAGATGGGAGAGCATTTTCAAATGAGGATGAGCTGCACGCGTTAGCTGTTACAACTTCACTGCCTGTTAGTGGGCGGCGTAAATGTTGGCCCTATCATGAGTCTGATCCCAAGTGATTTGGCCGGGAGTCCAAGACAGCATAATCGACCTCTTTCAGGATGGACCACCATCTCCCTTCCTCACTCAGTACATCACTAGCCAGCCGTTAGAGGATGCAACAGAACTGGCAGTTAATGTTCTCCTCTAAGCGTGGTGAGCTGTTTAGTAACGGCACACTGAGCTCAAAAATATGCAGCATGCTTTGTGTGTCTCAAGAAAGAAATGATTTGTTTACAGTTCTTTAGAAAATGATTTTATGTATGATAAAATATTCAGTTTTACCACAATTTGATTTGATGATCTCAGTTCGACTGAAAACACCGAATACACAATTTGACTAGAAGAACTCTTAACAGGAAAAACAATAGTCTCCAGTTGTTTCGGATTTAAGCATAGCCAAAATATAAAAGGAGCACATATTTTATATAATATGTTGTAATATGTATTATATAATTTGCTGCCTTTGTACGACCTAATTTAAAAGGTCTGACATAGTTCTATGCAGGAAAGCTCATTCTGGAGCCTGATGTGGATTGAGCAAAGCAACAGCTGATCTTCAGTATACCGTGATTTCATGCGTAATGTTTGACACTGGTGAAAAGGGTGTCCTTGGTGCAAGGAACAAAATAATTGAGGCGTCTCTGTTCCTTTGACACACACATGAAAAAAATAGGAGTATTTAGTCTTTTGTGCATGAATAGCTCATTTACAGACAATCTGTGTATGAATCAATAGGCCACCATTTTAAGGCCTATTTTTTTCTCTTTTCAGCTGTTTGCTGCTGTGACTTGTTCCTTGTTGCCCAGGTGGCCCATCACCCTCCCCAGCTTCTTTGTCTAATGGCTTCCGTGGATTGTGTGAACTTCTGTTGCCAAGATTCAGGGAAGTACCATCTGCTTCCTCTGAGGCCAGAGGCTTACTCTAGATACTGTAGGTAGAGTACTGTGCGTGTGTGAAAGAAAAAAAGGGGGGAAAAACAAAAGGAATGCTGAAAAGTGTGTTTATCCTCTTACTGCCCCCAAGGTATAAATTCTGGTGCGTCTTAAGCTGCCTCTCCAGTGGTCTGCCCCTATTTACAATGTAAACAGCATAACTGCTGCTGAGAGGATCGCAGGACAGCAGCTCAGGGAGGAAGGAGGCCCGAGCTATGACAAAAGAACACGTTTATAAACTAGACCCAGTATGCCTAAAGGCAAAGACATGCCTAGCCAAACCTGTCCTGTTCAGGGATATCATTATTTCATGATGCTGTAGGAAGAAAGAGGATGGCAGAGGAACTCTATTCCACTTCTCTCCATGTCTTACTATGAGAACAGGCAAGAGCAGCTCCCATTTATTAGTGTCACACTGTACCATGCAGTCAAATCTATTAAAGATGCTTTATTAAAGCAGTACGCCACGACAGGCCATGTGTTACAGAGCTCTATTATCACAATTAATCAAGTCACCATTTTGTTTTGTTTAAGCCTTTAAACCCAAATTGTAGAAAACTCTTTGGTATTCTTTGGGATTTACTGATCATTGTTTTCAGTGAGTAATGGAAATTGACACTTCTTCAATATGAAAACAGACAGATGTTAAAATGTGCACTGAAATTGCAATGAAATGGCAAGTAATTATAATGGTAATGATATTGTAATTATAATGAAATATAATAAACAATAAGAACTACAACAACTAAAAGCACACATTATAAGTAGCTGCAGTAAGAAATATGAAGCAACACCCAACATTTACTGAAAGGGAACAAGCAAAATACCAAAGTTCATATGTTTGGCTCTTGATGAACATCTCCTCATTCACTCATGTGGTCAGTGTAGCTGTGGAACTGTGGAGATATAACTGTTGTCGTTACTAAATGGCTTCTTAAGAGCCACCTTCTCAGTTTTTCAGTTTTAATTCTTTTTTAACATTAAGTCTTGGTCATTGAAACCCAGCCCAGGTTTGTCACTGGTGAATCTTGTCACTGTTACTTTTTACCTCCACAGTATCTGATTTTGGCTCAATATCAAGTGGCCCCTCCCTTTCAGCTTGCTCTTGTGTTAAAAATCAATAGGCAAACACTTCCATTTAGTCTTAATCCTCTAAAAGCGTCCCAGTTTTCCTGGGGGTTCACCTCTGGCTCCACGAGGCACAGTGGCTAGCACCTACGAAGACCACGAGTCCTCCAAGCCTCAGCTTTCACCTTCAGCAGCTCCCCTCTCCATTCAACTCTCAGCGCATTTGCACCAATTCCATTTAAATTTTGATTCGATTTCTGACGTCCTTTTAGTCCTGAGGCTCTCACCCCTCCAAGACTAAGTGGATCACTCAGAGCCGGACACTCGGATCTTCTATACGAGCTTACACTCAAACACAAACTCACCCAAACACACCCTTCCGCACTCCTCCACAACTTAATCCAGGTAAATGAAAAACTATGCGTGTGTGAGAGAGAAACGGGCACTCCGTCCCTTTCATCTGCTGGCTATTCTTTGATTCGGCCGAGGAATGACGATAATGAGACAGTTTCTCGAACTGCTGCGACGTCGCAGTCCTGTCCTGTTTGATGCGTGAGCCCGTCTCAGTTCTTTTCCCTCCAAAGGCTCGCTTTCAACTCCGCGTCTCCGATCCATCATTGTCTTATTAAGAGCTAAACGTGGAATTATTACTAGTAATTGTGCCACGGCACGTTAGCAGGAGTGTATGGTGGTGCGAAGGCCATCTGCAGCAGCCGGCCCGTCTGGAACAGCACCTCGTTACTGCCTTCTGATGAAAGCCTTCCTTTTACCGGGCTCCACTCATTACCATTAAAACAATCCCACTCTTCAAAGTGATCCAAAAAAATAATTGCCTCGGGTTGTTCCCCCTTCACATATGCAGTCTACCAAATCAAAGAGAGCAAAGGAAGCAAGGCATATAAGCTCAGATCAGTCCAGGTATTCATTTGTTCACCTGTGGTATAATTATACAATATAGATCTTGGAATATTAATGACATGACAATGCCATTCAAGGCAGCCCAACAGCACAGTTCATAAGTAATCCAAAAATGAAATGCTATAAGGTTAAAATTCAAAATGTCAGCAATTGTGACAGTATGGTGGCTGAATCATACAGAAAACATAGTCAACGGATGCATTTCAGGACTTGTTTAGTACTTTATGTTTGATGAAGGCCTGAAGTCTGCAGCTCACAGACATGACCAGATGCATTTTAGTAGCGCTGTACCAGCCTTGTAATGCATGCCGTATCTATTGGCTTGTTTTGAGGGCTTCTTGCTTTTGGGTGAAATGCTCAGTAGAGGTCAGAATTGGTGACTGAAAAGGTCAGTTTTTATTTTATTTGCATGTTTTGGCTGATTGTCCTCCTTGCAGCAACTATTAAATCTGATGTATCTATTTGGATCGTAGCAGTTAAGATATTTCTGTTCACTTCAGAATTTGTCCCACAGCTGCTGTCTGCTGCTACATCTTAAATAACCTCTCACTTCCACTGACAGCCATGGAATACAGGCTCATGGAAGTGTACTTGAGTTATGCTCTATTGTGGTCTTCCATGATCTGGCAGTGTGTTTGCTATGGATGAACTCACTACCTGCTATTTAAACTGTTTTGAGTTTATTCTCATCTTTCAGTCTTGCAACTTGTAGATATTCAAGGAACACAGCTATATGTCTGAACAGGAATTTGTTCCAAAACAACTCAAAAACTTCCATAAATGTTTCCCATCTAAACACTTACTGCACTGTGCATCAATACTGTCAGGACAAAACCTAGTATCCGTAATTTTGTTGTGTTTCACTCTGTCACTGACACTGGCAGCTTTTCATACTGTATGAAGACTTCATGACCCTTATAGACAAGTGACATATGAAAACTTTATATATATGATCTCACCTTTCCACCTGTGTATGTAAAATAATAAGAGAGGTCTGCAAAAACCACAGGGGTTTATTCACATATTTGATTTGCAGTAGGATGAGCAGATGAATAGAAATGGTCCAAACTGACTTGGAAATGTAACTCCAATTATAATGTTTTTCCTTCTCCTACAATTTTGGAGATACAGGGTTTTGTTTGAGCAATGATATCGGGTATGCGGGTGTAGCTGGTCATTCTACAGAGAAAAAAAAAAAGCGAGGCTCTCAAACGCACATCCACAAACACTTCACTCTGTTGAATCTGTTCAATTCCTGCATGGCGCTGGATTAATACTGGAGTGATTTATTTTGTATTTTGCTTGGTAAAACATTAGAACTGGGAGAATTTGCTCTGGTTTCTGACCGTGTGACTGCATGCATCTGACAGGTGACTCTAGGCCACAATGATTCAGAGCAGATGTGACCCTGCAATAATTCAGCACTAAATGCTGTTCTGATTCACACCAGTGAATGCGCCACTGCTACTGCCACGTTCACCCACTCGTCTCCAGCATAGATACCAGCATGACATACAGAGACCTGGCCAAAATCACTTTGTGAGGATTTGCTACAGCAGAAGATTTTAAAAAGAGGGGAAAGAAATGATGGAGTACAAGAGTACAAGGGTTAAACACCATTGTCCTGGTGTTCAGAGGATTACTTTGTACTGTAATTCTTCTGGAGCCCAAAAATTCAGCAAAATTGAACAGCCCACTGCTGGCCAGCCCCCCTTTGCCTATCAGAGGGTGCCTGAACTGGACGCACAAACCAGAAAATCAGACAAATTTAACGTGTCTCACATGGCCTGACGACATGAAACAAAGTGCATGCCAGACTCAGAGATCTGCAGTATTAGTAACAATTTAATTCAATTGCGAAAACACAGAGGAGGTCCAAAAAGAGTAATTGTGATATTTTATTGCCAATCATACAACAATATCACTGGCAGAAGAATGAAACGATAGATCTGAACTGTGCAAGGTGTCTAAATGAGACAAAAATCAAACAGATTACCGTCTGTGAGAGACTGTGCCTAAAAGACCTAGCGTTCAATATTTCAGCTCAGTCTCTTACAAATTTAAAAAGCAGCCTTGAAGAGGGAAGAAAACGATGAGGGGAAGAGTTGCTTATCATTCATGCAATGTCTCCTTTCCTTTCTGCTCTGGGGTCTGAATGACCGTTTTATACTCTGACATGGAAGAGAAAGACAGAGGGTCAGAGCAAGAGAGCGGGAGGGAGAGAGAGAGAGAGATAGAGAGAGAGTCAGAGAGAGAGAGAGACAGTCAGAGAGAGAGAGAGAGGGAGAGAAAGAGAGAGAACAAGAGATAGAAAAAGAAAGAGAGAGAGAGAGGGAGAAGGAGAGAGAGAGAAAGGGAGAGAAAGAGAGAGAACAAGAGATAGAAAAAGAAAGAGAAAGACAGAGGGAGAGGGAGAGAGAGAGAGAGGTAGAGAGAGAGAGAAGACAAGGAGACAAGAGTGACAGGTGTATGCCCTCTCCGGTGGGTCTTTCTGCTTCATCATCACCATGGAGATGTCTTTCCGTCTGAATGAACACTGATAATTACAGGTTATTTAGCGTATTCCTAAGGTACAGAGACCATAATTGTAGTCACACATTTAACAAATCCTGTATTTTAATCTATTCATTCCGACAGAGACACAGGCAGACGGTATGGCGATATGGTGGAATCGGTAGTTAGTAATCTCCCATTGAACTGTCCAAAGTTCGAAAAGAGGCAGTGGAACCTCATGTAACTCAGAGGAAGCACACGCCAGAACAAAAAAACTGAGTAAAAATTGGTATGTTTTTTTTTAGATACGAGAAAAAGTATGAAAGCAAAGTCCACTAAACCATATGATCTGAGCTGAAATGCCTGAGTGAGCTTTTCCTCCCCAGCCCACCCCTCATCTTTATAAAACCCCTTCCCCGTTCTCTCCGAACAGCTCACCCCGAAGTCCCAGATCAAATCAAAACATAGACCCACCCTCCCTGAACCCAAATTACACGCTGGCTGCTGACGGGGAAAGGTTTGTGTCAGGGGCCAATCTAGCCTGAGCTGCTGATGGTGGCGTTTGTTGTACTGCACGGCTGTTGGATGTTCTCTCCCTACGCTATTAGCCGTGCCGCTAGGCCGCCAACCCCCTCTGCTCCGGTCTCAGAGCGTGTCCTTCTGACAGCTAGCTGCTTGAGCGAGCGGGGTGACTTTCAGACAACATTTCACAGCGAGGCGAGAGGGACATGCTCAGTTAGTTCTGAGCGTGAGGAGGGAAAATGGCGTTATGGTAAAAACGCATGTAGCGCAAGACAGGCAGACTGGGCCGGGGCGCCTTAGTCCCTACAGAGCACTCATCGCATTATCATTGTTTGTTTGGGTGGAATTAGTGGGATGGGTTTTAATTACTGCCATGTGTGTGCTGATAGGTGGCTCTGTAATCAAAAGGCTGGGCCTCTAACATCAAGGCGTATTAATCCCCTTCCCCCCCCCGCCGGCCAACAGACAGGCAGCTTTCAAAGCGACTGACATGATGCAGGGACCATACCCTCCCCGTCATGCAGCCTTCCCGATAACGGGCCTTGACACGGGAAATTAACCCCAAGTTCCCGGGATCCAGCGAAGCGGACTCGCAAATAGGTTTTTAATGTTGCGCACAAGCGCAAATGATGCAGTGTTCTGGCCCAGTATCCCCAGGATAGATGGCTTAATATAATTCCAATAAGACGATAGCATGGGGGTAAAAACACGATTAGCTACGCTCATTTGATCAAATTCAAAAACACTCACTTATACCCCGAATGTCCGGTGCAATTATCCATACAAGCAAGGTCAGCGTTGAACAAACTCCTCATGAAAGTCAAAAAACTTTGCTCTTTGCTGGAATATCAATACTTGTGTACAGCAAATTGATCCAACTGTCCTAGTTGGCAACACTGGGCTTGTAATAAATGTGTTTGTTTAACAATGTTTCAGTAATAAGGGAGGATTGCTATTTTCACGCTCTAGTTTGCCAGACCCCAGTGCATCCAGTGGTGCTTGCACAACCCCAGGTGTAAAACCCTGGATGCAGCTGCTGTATGGAGGCACTGGGGCAAGTGCACCCATTACTATAACCTTAATGAATTACTGAGTTACACACGCAATCAGGCAGCAGGTATAGGCCTCTTTCCTATGACAGAGGACCAACTTTCTCCTCAGTTCTGACCAATTACTGCCAAAAGAGAAAGAGAAAGAGAAAACAGACCTTGGAGCAGTCTAAAAGTGCAGAGGTTCTGAATGGGGGCACTCGCCATCTACATAGCAATTACATACCATACCATACAAATTGAAGCTGCATGGCATGTAAGGCTTTTGTAGGCTCTTTGGTTTGTTTTTTAGTGCTCCATTTTGATTAGCTATTCAGTCTCCATTAATAGCTCTTCAAGAGACGGTATTCCAAGCTGATACACTTACAGAGAGCTCGGCATCTACAATTTATGTTAGCTGTCTAATTACATGAAACACAAAAGCCATTCTTGCTGGTCTGGATGAACAGAACAGATGAAAGCACTATTTTCTCAGAACTGGTTTCAGTTTGTTTTTGCTTTTTTATACTAATAACTGTTGTTGTGTAGAAAGCTCAGATGGATTAACATTGATGTATCTTCATAGTGACACTTTGATGCTGGTCTTATTATTCACAAAAGGTCAGTTTGGCCGTAAGTTTTCATTCCAAAAAGAAAAAAGCTAACATGAACTTTTTTAAGACTGATACCAACTGAGTAAACAAGTGGAGTCAGGTGTATTCACCCCAGTTACACTGACCTGGTGCAAATAATACTGGGCCGTTCTCCTTTAAGGCCTTTAAGGAATACACTTAAAAAAGAGTCCTCGAGTTACAGCACAGATACGTTCCTTCAACAATGATGTAACCTGAATTTTGGTGTAAGTCGAAACACACCTAAGTCACCTATCCTAACACACTTGTAAAATCGTAAAAACACAACTAAGCCACAGAAAAAGGAAAAGGAAAACTCCCTCACTTATACGCTGCATTACTGTGTATTCTTCCACGTGAAACCAAACTAGTCCGCCCACGAAGTCCATAAGGACAAGGCTAACGGTGTAAGTCGAGTGGGAGTCAGAGTAAGCATCCTAAACTCAAAACGTCACATATCGAGACTGTTTTAACTCGAGGATCCCGATATAAGCATATATGTCACTATGATTATCATTAATGTCTTCAATCTTTGTGCATGTTTATTAACTGTAATAGTCCTTTTCAGGGTCAGATAGATCAGATGAAAGTGTTCTTTCACACACATTCATACACACACATTTAATTCATTTTGTAAAGCTGCTTTGTGTCAATGACCATTGTTAAAAGCGCTATATAAATAAAATTGAATTGAATTGAATTGAATTCTTTCTATGAAACTGCCACAAGGTTAGATCATCTTTCAGAATGTTTGCAAAAATGTCATTTATTCTAAAATATTCGCTTTATATTTTTCAATTGAAACTGCTATACTATTGAGTTGAATTATGTTATATAAATACCAGACGATCTTGCCACCACACAACAAAAAGAATACACTCAAAGTAACAGTGTGAGCTCAAACATGCATACAGAGTGAAAATTATTTCAAATGAATGACACGGAGAGAAACATTTCTCATTAGGTGGAATAGGATTTTTGCCAATGTTCTGTACACTTGCGCGACCTGGTAACAGCTGCTACAGAGGAAATAATCTGTGGGCAAAGCTTGGATAGGGAAATTGAAAAGGGAAAAGAATATTTCAGCATTGTATAATTTTGTCTGTTATCGGCCAAGTTATTGTTGTTATTTTGCCCATTTGTTTTGCAATTTTATGATGTAAACAATGCAAGGCAGGTGAGAACTCTATCTCAATGCTGCAATGCTATGCAGGTCCCAAAATGCAGTGTTGTGTCAGATGACTCACAATGTTATTAGGATTGTTTCAGCACAAGATTTGATTGTAAACAATATGTTTTCATGTTTTAAATTGATTTCTGATGATGCATCTTTGACAGTATATGTAATACTACAGTAAAATGCTTGAATTTATCTAATTTTTGTCCCACTTTTAAGCTTATAGATATAAATGTAATATAATTTATAAATGTTATGAATGTTTATGCATCAGCATCAGCAGACGTGTTAATTAAACATACCTCGACGTACATCAGCATTTTACTTCAGCCATTCGGGTTATTTAAATAAGCGTCAGCTTTTTCATTTACATATTTAGAAACCAGTTTGGCTCATTAAAGAGCTAATAATGTTCTTTACATTGTGACATTGTGGCCTCATGTGTTTTTATATGGTCATTTCGCCCACACAGTGTGAGCAACGTGTAATAAAATCAGCCTAAATCAGCCAGTTAAGAAATTGGTATCTGCCACAACAATTCATGATTAAAAGTTATGTTCTCCACCTACAAAAGCTGATATCAGATTTGTGTTTCTTCTACTAATGAACGGTGTTAGGAAGATAGAGGCAGCTGGACCGACAGCCTCGGTGTAATATATTAGTGTGTGTACAGGGCTCAGAATGATGTGCTTGTCAGTATTCAGGACAGCAGGCAGTCCAGCAGGTCAGGAAGAACAACTCTCCCCTCCTCGATCTGAGCTAATGTAATAAAAGCATAAATGGGAGCATTAGCATGGCAGATGTCAGTTATTTGGCTCCTGAAAGCAAGGTCTTTAATCATAGGGAGCAATAAACAGTGGTGTGTTCCTTTGTAAAGGAGTGTACGTGTGTCTGCAAGTGTGTGTGTGTGCCTGCGAGTGTGTGTGTGTGTTGAGAAGCAACTTCTTTGAATGCTGTTCGCGCACTGTGCTGTGACCTGCCGTAATGTAATAAAGTCATCTTTATTCACTCGCCGCTCCCAATTACTCCCTCTGGCCCCTGAGTGGGGTATCGTGTTATCTCCCTTGGGGGAGGAATGTTCCAGGACTTTCAAACACCCAACCCCCATCCCCCCCCCCCCCGCATAGCCCCCCCACTTTTCTCCTATGCACCATTTGCACTGAAACCTCGCCAAAGGCCAAGTTACCGCCTCAGCAAACATTGTACGAGCAATTAGCCGCCCCACCCAGCCGGACCGAGGTGAGTCAGGGGGTGGACGGAGGGATTCCCAGAGGGACAGATGGAAAGATGAAGAGATGGAGAGGAAGAGGTCAAGAAAGAGAGCTTCTGATAAATATTAGGGCTTGTCTTATGATCTCTGCTGGAACAGCTGGACAGAGGTCACAAAGCAAGCAAATCTTGGCCACGCTGGGCCTGCATGGCGCTGATAACGAAAGAGCTCAGAGATTTAAAAGAAAAAAAAAAAAATCACAATCTTCTACTGACCCCACAGGTAGTCAATCAGCCGAGACACGTTTAGTGCCCCAGTGTTGCTTATTTCGTTTAGAACTGTTGTTAACAGTTGTCACCCAACTAACCAACTAACCAAATCACTTCATCAAAACCTCTCGCAATAAACTTGAACCACGTCCAGCTTTTCGTTACAGTAGAGCAGACTTGTCGGTGTGTTTTAGGAAAGCGTATGATTTAGTGTTAACTATAGTAATTAACAAAATGTCACCACTACATGCAATCATTTCAGACACCACCAGGGTTAGTATTGTAGTGAGCTGGCCCTCTAGGGGTGAACTTGGGGGTTAATGTGGGGACACTGGGGTGGCGTGATGTGAAAGGGAGGGGGTGTTGACACACTTGCCCATCACCATGGTTACTGGCGGGCTTTTTCCTGGGGGTGTATAAAAGGGAAGGGTGGTGCCTAGAGAGGGGGAGATGGAGGAGCGAGGGTGAGCTGGTAGCGTGGGAGAGAAGGTGAGCCCGGGAGCAGCGT
>JBBIGB010000006.1:17576616-17594793 GCA_037577075.1 Alestopetersius hilgendorfi
GTCGCTCCAGTTACTCCCAATGAGCCAGTCTACCTTTGTTGGAATGCATTAACGCTGCATAAACATTAATATTCATGTTCATTCTTATGTTCAGAAATTGGTGGGAATGTAGTACCAATTCTTGATAACCATTCCTAATAGTCTAGTGCTATTACGCTCAGTATATCGAGACATAAATCTTGTAGGTTATGCATCATAATATACAAGTGGGCTATGGTTGATGATAGAAGAACATGCTTCAAGTCTTCTATGATGATGGAGGGTACATAAGAGTAATACGCTCATAATTATTAGACGTTCCTGAAACAAAAAAAAGAAGTCATTATGTTGTCATAGCATCTTAGGCATGATGCCGTCTTTCTCCCTGTAAGTGCATTCCAGGTTGCTTGAAACAGAAAACACCACGATTCTCCTTTCTCTCTGGATGGCTGGCATTTGGAGTGTGTGTGTGTGTGTGTGTGTGGTGGGTAACATCTCTGAAATGAGCACGGCAGTAACAGCTTTTTTCTTTATCTCCCTCAGCCTCCCAGCACTGCCCATGCTTCTCTGATCGAATCAATTTGCTGCGACCTGCATGATGCCATTAAATCCACAGAGTAAAAAAACATAGTGTGTAGAAACAGCGAGGTGACACAAAGGGATCACACACACACATTCCCTCTCTTGCTCTCGCTCTCACTTGGGTGGTATCAAATTCTCATAACATAGAATACTCTTGCGCTAGCACCCAGATCTACTGAATGAATTACGGCAAGCAGAGCCTCACAATGGACCGCCTAAAAAAACAAACGGAGCACGAAATACTCCAACATCGGTTTCAATCATTCCCACATGGTAGCACAAGTTACACCCCAATATCAGTGTCATCCATAGCTTTAGACCTGTTAAAAGGCACAGATAGATCTTAAACAGGCCAATCAATTTTAGAACTGATTCTAATCCTTAAAAATAATATAGAATTCATGTGATACCTTTGTTGAACAGAGCAGTGTTTAGATGTGATGAATGTTATCAGATTGCTAGTGTTTTAGTGTGATATGGATATTGTGGGCACTTACAGAACACTAACCATCTGCCTATTTCAGTACAAACAAGGAATAACTGTGACACTTCTATTTAATGTGATATATTCAATAAAATACATTCATCATTCAAATGTGTCACTATGGAATTTTCCCTCTTTTCCAATTATTAAAAAATAAAATATCGTACTACTATATCCTGATGACAGTATTGTGATCTTATATGTTTGCAATACCCCCCACTCCTTTATTCAAATAGGCACTCATTTGTTTGCCCAAATATAAAAAAGAAAGGTTTGTTTGATTTTATTGTCTTTATTGCATTATTATTTAAACATCTGGGCATGCACTAAATGTGTATAAAAAGAACCTGAAATCATACCACAATAATCAAAAAGCGCATTCGACTGAAATCACTGTGAGGTCAGAAGACTCACACGTTTCCAGTTTAACAATCAGGTGTACCGTCACGCCTGAGGCATTTCTTTCCTGGTACACACATGAGGAAAGCCATCTTCCCCACAGTAGAGCTTTGGTTGGTATAATTTTTAATAATCACCCAGGAGTGGGGCTCCACAGTAAAATCCCACATGGAGTTATCAGAGGACACAGGCTGGTATTGGAGGTGGCCCACTGTGTCTGGGCTGAGATCACGCCAGCATCTCTCTCAGTTCCTGAGGTTAAGATAGCGCCTCGCATGATTACATCTCCACGAGGGGCACGTAAACACGCCGGCCCGCTCTATTCAGCCGCGTGGGTGGCTGAAGCCTCGCTGCTGTACAGGCAGACAGTGCACGGCTTGAAACTGAATACAGCATCCGCCTAGTGTCTCTTTAATATCAGACAAAAAGTCTCTCAAGGGAGAAAGAGATGGAGAAGAGGATGAAAATTCTCTTAGGGCCTATTCTGTATTCTCATGAAAAAGTTTACTGCTCTCCTCGTTATGGTATAAAAAGACATAGACACTAGTGACGCACAGATCTTTATGGCTGACTCAGGTACAGTTTCTTGACAGATGATCTATTTTTTTCCTTCCCATTTTTTATCTGAAGCGCGCACTGTGTGGGCTACACGAACACATGATACACACCAGTATATATCTAGTACTTCCTAGTAATCCGAATCGAATCTTTGTTTTTTCTTTAATGGGCCTCTTTTAAAAAGTATGAATCAGGCAAAGTGCTGCAGCATTTTATTATAGATCGAGCAGCATCACTGAAATACAGTATGAGTGCATTTCCTTGGCTCACATTATGTACATCATAAAGTCGGCCAAGATAAAAATATTTCATAGACGCGCTTCCAATGAAATGTTTCGAATAAAAACCTGTTTCCTATCTTGGCCATTTCCCGTCTTGGCCCATTTCATCATGCATTCCTATTAGTTTTACCGCAGGAAATCTGCAATGTAATTATTAAGAGATTTTAGGGTCCAGTTTGTATAGGATATGGCTCCAAAGTTTGGAAAAACATAGAGGTTAAAATGCTGACCTTTATGTGGCAAACTGAACAAGCACACCATTCGTACTAATAAGGAGTCCTTGAGCAAGAATCCCAACCCTACATTCAATTCTCAACTCCATATAATTAAACTGTAAGTCGCTCTAGATAAAGAGTGTCAAATGCCCTTAATGTAAATATCTGCGAATGATGCTAGACTAGCTTTTTGTGAAACTATTACGTGACAGAAACATTACCCAGTTACAATATGGAGGTCTTGTTACGACATTGCTTAAAAATGGAACACCACTAGAATTACTTGGAGAACAATGGCTTTGACAAATTAGAGAAACTTTTACTCTACGTAATTATTTTTGCCAGACACAGCGCTGTAATCACCCTCCCGAACCTTGCCAGATAAAACGAATCCAACTCAAACAGGGCCTAAGACTGCAAATGACTAAAATCTCATTAGAGGATCAATCTGTCTATTTACTGTCAGAAAGAACAGTGTACTTGCACAAAGACCTAATCTCAGCGATTGCAGCTTGGCATTAGGCTAGGCCAACTGTGTCCAGCTTTCTGTTGCATTTGTGTGATTTGCTTTGACACAGAAAAGCGTGGCTGTGGGGCCTGGTGGCACATCAATACATCCCCGCCTCTTGGCGGTGACACACAGGGCTCGGCTGCCAAAGACAACACCAGTGGGACAATGTAAAAGTGATGGGCAGGCCGGGGACGCCTTGTCACCTCTAACATGCCGTAATTGGAGAGTTTAATTCAATTGGTCCTAAATTTAGTTGAAGTAGTCGTCCAGGCGGTGGATGAAAGCAAACAGCCTCTTCTTATCTGTCTAAAGGAAACGGACACAAGCGCAGAGACACACATACACACACAAACACACACATACGCACATACACACACTCACATAAGAGGCCTCGGCTGTATTCGTTTCTAAGGGCCTGCATCTTGGTGAGCACTATATCTAAACGCTGCGGACAGCTGCTTTAAATGATGTCTGCGAGAGAGACGGAGCTACGCTCGCCGAGACATTGGGCTTTTCACATGAAAGGGTCCATGAGAGTCTCTCTGGGACTTTCTCCCTTCACCATCTCACCAATCAATACCGCTGCCCTGTCATCTGTATTCTCTCTCAAGGAAAGAAAAAGCAGCCTACCAAACAAAGCCAACACTAAAGCTGGTACAAAATGCATGCTGTAAATATTTCAGATGATTCCAACATAAAAAAAGAAGAAAAAAAACAACACGCAGGGCCGTCTTCACAGTCTTTGCATTTTCAAAAATCCGTCTTTTTTTTTTTTTTTTTACAGCAATGAGCCAGTGGCCACAATCAATATTTCTCCTTCTCACCTAGGAGTCTATTTCTTCCAAACATTTTCGAGAACCAACTTAAAAGAGCCTTTATTGTTGCACCTGCCGCTAGAGAACACGGACGTTCCACTGGGGGCGAAGCATTTTCAGATTTGTGAATATAAAAAATGTAAGTTTGATTTAAAGCAACTTGTTTGTGTGCTTGTTCCTGCACTCCTCTAAAGTCCCACTGCAGTGTTGTATTCCCTGGTCGGAGCTCTTTGTAAATCGTATAACTGAATTGCAAACAACAGAAGTGGGGGTGTGAGTTTAAAACCAGTTTGAGGAAAAAGGTGTCGAGTGTTAAGCATTACGGTGGCCGAACTACCTTTGCATGCGTCCCAAAGCAGCACCTAAATTGGTCTGAGGTAGAGGGCTAAAGCCAATACATTTGAACCCCAATACCTTCCTTTGGATTATTTAGTCTATTTACTGTGTTTCTCAGCTTGCTGGCATTGCTCTCCCTTTGCACTGACACTACTAACAGGCCCGGCTCTAATAGGTAATGCAATAGAGATGGCTGATAACCTTCCTCTCCACTAGCTCAGCAATTACATGCCCTCCAGAACCCCTTCTGCTCAATGAGGAAGCTTCTATTGTGCATTTTCATTAAGGGTCCTGTTGGCCAGCCCTCTCTTTTATGAGCGCCTTGTCTTCTACAGGGAGTGAAGCCACAAAAGCAATCTCGGGTAATTTGACCCGGTTGCCTGCGATCCTTTCCCCTGAATCTGAGCGCTCACAGGAGATTCTGCAGGTAAGACTGTGACAGGCCCATTCCCCGCTTCATGCTCATTCAGCTTATTTATCAATAGCTAAACACAGAGACCTTACCACAAGCCTTGAAAATGTGGTGTTTTTTTTGTTCCACTGGCAGTGGGAAAGCACTAGAAGAGTGTAACTCCTGTGTCAGTCACCATTTCCAGGGATTGTGTTCGACAGACCCTCGACCAATCACCAATCTCGCTTTGGAGGGGAAAACAAATCACATGACTCGGAGAACATTGCCACGGCTAATCTGTATCAGTGAAAATGAAATGCTAGCCAGCCCTGAGCCAGCACATACACAACAGATAACAATGTCGAGTCAGGAAATGAGAAAACACACAAACGCCCAGCAGGGAATTAGATCTCTCAATCTTGGTACTGATGTATTTATGACTCCTGAGCTTCAGCGATAAACTGCCACACACTCCCCTGCTTCCACTCGCTAAATAAAGTTATAACTCTCTCCGAGACAAACAAGAAACAAGCTCTCGCTGGAACACAGGTTCATATTAACACCACACAATTATGTGCTACGCCATCAGAATGGGGCATTAAGGGAAAAACAAAGGCTTCTCAACTGCCCAACTGGGTCTGCAGCATATGTTCTGAGGCAAATCACCCAATATTTGTTTTGGGAGAGGGTTCCATGCCATGGAAAACAAAGTGCATTAACATCTTGTTTCTCAGCACATTTGAATAAGCACGTTTAAAGGCCTTGAGCTGACATTATAGGGCCCTTACCATGGAAAACTGAATTTCCAATGCTGGTGGCCAAGTGGCTCGGAAGTAATTAGAAGGCTGTGGGTTTGAATTCCAGGACTGCTAGTGGCACCACCTGAGATACTGTCCCCTGGATGCTGCGTTCCTTGCTGCCCACTGCTTCACTTGTTGGATTGAATGCAGAGAACAATTTAGTGCTGCTCACACTGTGAGCTGTGCTTTATTTGTTTATATGTTACTATGTTCTCGGCGGTTATGTAAAAGTTTTTTTTGCTGGCTGGAATATTGGTTTTGGACTGAATTACTCAGTTCACTTAATGGTGTTGTGGTTAACCAGCCTCATTGTGAAAAGGATGTTACTCAATACTGTTCACCAAGAGTGCTGTCAACCAGCCAAGCTTAAGGGACAGTGATATAAAATCAATAAATTCCATGCACAGGGTCCGTCAAACTCATACTCAAAAGCTCCCTCGACCTGCCGCTGCCAATGGCTGCTCGCCATCTGCAGAGTGCCCATGGGAAAAGCTAATCGATGGGCCATCGACAAGAGAACATGGCTATTCATGAGTCAATTATGTATCTATCAATAAGAGAGAAAATCTACAGCACATTAGTCAGAGTTGTGATTCAGCATCTATTTAAGCTTAGTGACCCCTGAAGAATGCTTAATTAATCATATTAAACTCACACTGAGCAACGTGCTGCCAAGAACTGTTTGCCATATGTAACAGAAAACCAAGCATTTGGCTGGGCTTCCCTCACTCTCGTGCATCATTTCTGATCTGCCAGGCTGAGATCCTTCTCCACATGTACAGTATGCAGTGTATTAGTTCTGTATCAGCCTTACAAAAAGTTGAATATACTCCATACATCCTATATGGCCCCAGGCCATCAAGCCAGAGAACACAGTAATGATGGGTGAGTTTCCTTCTATACTTTGGCACAAAATAAATAGTGGTCATGTAGAAAAAAGAAAAAAGTGTTTTTGGTCTCTGTTAAAATGGTCAGCAAAAACCAAATGTTGAGGAATGTCTATGATCTCAGGCATCAAAACCAGGCCTATTGGCCTAGTCTAACTTGAGAGAAGAAACACAAAGTTTCAAACTAACAGAGGCAGGATAGAATAGGCAGCCTCTGTTAATCACTGCTCATTTCCAGACGTGGACATCTCAGGTTGAACAAATCATTTTCAGGTTCACTCACCCTAAATCACTGCTTATCTGCCTAACCCTAACCCTAACCAGAGATATGGCAATTTTAATGTTTCAATCGATGATTTGAAACTCTTCCCAAGGTCCTAGAGGGATGAAAGACATGTCAAATGAAAGGTCTGGTCACAAGGACCTTCCGTCTAGGACCTTCCGTTCCCGAGATATTGGCCAAAAACGTCCTAATACCCCTGTATGATTTGGGGTTTTGTTCTGAGTATTTTTTTCAGCTCACTCAGCTTCGGAAATAGCCAGTAAACTCACCAAAGCATGACACAAAAAATTCCAGCTTCTTGCAGCAGTTTTCTCACTACCATAGACTGTTCATACTTGTTTATTTTGAAATGTAAAATGCTTCAGATGGCACAGAATATTGCCATTTGTCACCATTTCACAGATCTGGTCCAGCACATGCTCAAATGTAGGAGTAAAGGTATACATGCTCTAAAAAACTCCTGTACTGAGCTAAATTCCTGATCTCTTTATTCAATTTTCTGAAATTCAATAACAGCTATAATCCGATCTTAGAAATGAGAGTATCCTGCTGTACACCGCTTGAACAATCAGACAATGGCCAAAATCCACTAACAATTGCATTGCTGGTGTTCATGTAAACACACGCAGTATCAGTTTACAGCATGCTTGTGTCATCTACATATTTATTCCTTCTTCATTAAATGAGTCACCCTCTAATGTGTAGTTTATTTTGATGATTAAGACAAACAAAAGTACATAAACATATTCGTAACTTTATTATTTAGCATATTCACTCGAGCATTTCGTTTTAATCAAGAAATCGATCTTAATCAAGACAATCTTGACAACCTGATATGGGCACTTCATAATTATTGCCTCATAATCTACACAATCTCCAACGCTTCTTTGACTGTCACCTCCGTTTATTACCACAGTTTGGGAGAGGCTGACACATGATGAGCAGGACGAGAGCGTTGGGGACTCTGCAGGTAAGGGGTATGAGGTCGATCGAGAAGGCTTCCCGAGCGCCACTATGAACGTGGTGAGGGATGGCAGCCCATCTTCCTTGCCCCCCTGCCATTAAATGATGATGGATGAGAGCGGCTGTTAACACGGAACACTGCCCCATTTCCCTGGCTCCCTCTTCCACAGCACTCATGAAGCACTTCCACTCCATAATTATGCCAGATCCATCTCCATTTGTACGACCTGACAGTGCGCAATTAGGATGAATCTGGGTCCGCGTCCGGGCGGCACAGTGAGCAGCGCGGCCCGCGGGTCCGGCGAGAGGCTAGGCCTGAACCTCCAGTTCGGCGCGAATGCACACAGGCACAGCTGTGCAGCAGGCAGCGACAGGCCTGGGACAGTGACTAATTAGATTATGCGGGGAACAGCATTTTCTAAGTGAACGGTGAGCATGGGAAGCATGTCGAGGCAGTACATCATAAAGCTGGTCTCCAGATGAGCTGATGTTGTGAACACGAGGGACACTAAACTCATGAAAGCCTCGCTGCACAGTTCAGGATGAGCAATGTTTCACACGTTACATGTGACAACATTTAAGAACCAGTTCTCCATAGAAATGAACAGATATTCAGTTGAATTTTGGTAGAGCAAATACTAAAATCAGTAAGCTTTAGGTTTTGATTAATGTTAAAACAAGTTCTCGCTATAATCCATACATGAAGCACACCAATCATAAAACGGGTGAAAACTCTAAAGCTGTCAATATACTTCTTCCTATATTGAACAGATTTTCCTGGTGCTGATACATTGTGGATGCATCGTTTTTAATTGCATGCATGGAAACGACTTATGTAATGTTCACAGAAAAGCAGTGGCAACAGAATGGAGCACTGTGGAGCGGACTAATTTAGCCTGAAGTCCCCAGACACATAAGCACTGGGGCTGTGGAGCAGTGGAGCTGCATTCTCTGGTGAAACAGAGCTCCATCCAACACCTTTGAGATGTTGTTTGGGATGCAGAACTAACCACCCAGCACCAGTACCTAATCTAATACCTGAATACAATCAAATCATCCCAGAAGTGTTCCAAAATCTAGTGTAACTAGAGACAGTTGTGGCAAAACTCGAAAAATGTTGGAACAGTAGATGCCTAAAAACGTTTCAACATCTATCACACTATGATAGAGAGGATGGCAAGCTTTTACAGGTACATTTGAAGTTCTCTATTGAAATCTCTGGTTTATATGTCTAGGACTTGGTTCTGTTTACGGAATTATTATTAGATGATCTAATATGTCTTTCAGTTTGCTATGCATATCTGGTACATTCAGCAGGACTCTGAGTCTCTGAATGGCTAGAAAAGTAAAACCTCAGTCTCCTCCCTACCACGCGTCAGCACAGTCCATTTCACTTCCACTTGACTCTTGTGTATATGTGTAGATATTGGTGGGGTTGCCTGGTGGGTGGTTGCTCACGCCTGCTAGGCTCTTTGATATGGGCTGGGCCACAGAGTTTCTGTGTGAATAGGAGTGGTAAACCACCGCTGAAATGTGACCCCATGCCTTGTGCTGTGCACATTCCACCCCATAAACTCCACATGTGAAGGATTTTGAGAGAGACCGAGACACAGAGAGAGAGAGAGAGAGAGAGAGAGAGAGAGAGAGAGAGAGAGAGAGAGAGAGAGAGAGAGAGAGAGGATCTGTTTTGATAGGGCTGTTACTTCCCCACCAGGACAATGGCAATGGAGAGGACATGAAAAAAACAACATAGAACGCAGACATACAATAAATGAGCAGATATTTTCCCAGAAACATTCCTTATATCCATTTGTAACAAAAATGAATAATGGTACAACTGAAAACATACCTAAAGATGGTAAATGATGTATAAACATGATATATAATGAACTGTAGAATGAAACCCTGTATCAAAGTTTCCTGTTGTTGGTCTATGAAGCATTAAGACCCTTTGGAAAACCTTCAAGACCTCTAAAAGGAGTTCATGCAAAAAATAGATTACATAAAACATAGATAATCAGGTATGTTCATTCTTATGCATTCTTCTATGCTTTGAATATTAAAGTTGGCAGAATTGAAACTAGTGAATCTCTCTAAATCCATAGAAAGCGTTACTTTCAGAATTCACAGAATGATTCACAGAATGCACTACAATATTTGAAACTGGAGGTTTGAAAGTGGAGCTAACACACTAGCCATTTGTTTACTCATCAGCTGCCTTCTAGCTCCTTTAATTTAGTTCTCTTTAGTCTACTTCACTGTCATGTGTTTCAAACACAAGAGTTTAGAAACATAGCTCATTTCTCC
Organism: Alestopetersius hilgendorfi; assembly: GCA_037577075.1. Taxonomy (NCBI): domain Eukaryota; kingdom Metazoa; phylum Chordata; class Actinopteri; order Characiformes; family Alestidae; genus Alestopetersius; species Alestopetersius hilgendorfi. Next base: position 17,586,408 of record JBBIGB010000006.1, read on the forward strand.
TAGAAAACCTAAAAAGCCTCTCATGAACTTTAGCTCATGAAGCAGTTCAGTGACCTTATAATGGACTGATATGCCTCAAATGGGAGTGCAGTGAGCCAGCCTTGAGATTCTTAGCCATCGCTGCTCTCGAGAGTGCGCATACATGTACACTTAGAGCTGGTCAGGCTGCCCACACTGTCGGAAAAATGAAAAAATAGCCCTGAATGCTTCACAAATACACTTTTCAAAACTCTTACAGAGCAGCCACTATGCATCCATCGTCTGAAATTAGGCTGGACTGGATGGGAAACAGAAAGCATACAGTGACACTTGTCTTCTACTTGGAACCAGAGTATATTTTTGAGTTATCCATGCCATTTGTTTTATTCCCTTGTTTCCTCATTCCCGTCCACTGAGCTCCAGCCGGGTTTCGGCTCGTTGCTATGGTTTCACGGCTTGTTATGAGGGGAAAGGCTAATGAACATATTGTCCTCGACAAATGCTGCGACTTCGTTTTTTGTTTTTTGGGGGGGTTTTCAGTGCATTCACCTTTAATTTCTGTTCCTCTTTCATTATTTTCCCACACTTTGCAGCTTCTGCTCTGTATTACTGGATTACTGTAAAAAATAAAAGCACAGAACAAACATGTCTTTTTGCTCATTTTTTAAAAATGTCAAATGCCGAGTTATGCACAATGAAGCCTCCAAGCAATGGGTGCCACAACAAGTGTTTAAAAGCGCCTCTCCGTGAAAGGGGAAGAAAAGTGCTTAAATAGCAGCACCTTGCCTGAACAAACAAGAACAAAGGCCTGGCCATGAACGCACACACACACAGTTGTGTACCAGATGCCTTCTGTTGCGCTACATGGGTCCAGGAGGCCTTTTTTTTTCCATTGCGCAGCACAACAAACGGGTGCAAACAAAATCAACGCATCCCACCAACGCGGATGCGCTTCCTGCTGCCCCGGCCTCCCTGTGGCTCTGCCAGCCAGGAGCATGATGGATGGTTATTTTTGTCTGGACTGATTCACTTGGCGGCGACGGCTCAATATCAGGAGGCTCCCAAGATGATTTATTCCCGGCCCGTTCCCATTCGATTAGCCGCGGGCTGCAGGGAGGCCGCTGGGGCCACGGTGCTCCGAATGAGTGCAACGCTCTGCATGCGGTGTGCAAGAGAGGACAGAGACAGCACCTCGCTGACCCCCCTCCTCTGCCTGACGAATAAAGCTGAAATCTCCTCCCTCCCACCTAGAGGCAATGACGCCTTCCATCACAGCCAAACCCACACAAGTCAGAGACATGGCATCGCATGCCAAGTTAAAAGCAGGCAGTGGGGGGGAAGGGGGTGGGTTTGTGCGCTGCTGTGTTTACACACCTCTCTCCATTTAGCCCTTGATGCGCAGGGCCTAATTTGTCCAAACCTGTGGGTTTAGTGTGCCAGCTATTACTCGGAGGAATAAAGCTGTCCAAAGGAGGAGAGCGTTGTGTTTGATCTCACAATCGCGCGAGTAAACAACAACATTAAAGCAGCACTTTCTTGCGTTCTCGAACTGAGCTGCGCTAACTTTCAGATGTACAAAAAAAAACATTCTCCAGATTCCCTACACTGACAAACCCACAAGTTCTTTCAAAAATGTGTAATCAAATGTAAACATCTGACCTTTTCCTTCTTCGGAGATAACCTCACTGCCATTTTCTTTTAGAGTGAATACTATAAATGCGATGCTTGTTTTACGATAGCTTAAGACGCAGAAAATTTGATTAGGTTTACAAGGCAACATTTTATTGGCAACAAAAAAAATGAAGCCCCTCCATAAATGCCACCAATAAATTTTCAACCGCAGTTAACTAGGCAATATATGGCGACAAATTAATCTTTCAAAGCACAGCTGGGCATTTTGGAGAGTTATAGCCGCATTACCCTCCTCCAGAATTCTGGTTGATGATGTTAAAAGTAGGGGTGTAATAAGGCCTCCAAGTGTACAGCAATGCAAACAGTGAGCAAGGCAGAGGAGCCGCAGTCGAATGATTATTTATGCTTCAGCTAGGGCCAATCAACAACCAGTCCAGCGCATTTGTGTCAAACATTCTCCCACCATCCAGCTCTAGGTTCATAAGTAAATTGCGCCTACACTGAATACAGTCAAGCATATTCTTCATTCTTTAATGTATCATCAGTGAATCGGGCTATGGGCCCTGAATTGTCTATTAAAACGTAAGTATACTGTGAGTTTACTGTATCGTTACACCCCTTTCATGGACTTTTTGTCATTTTTACTATGCATCTGTAGCGCTAAGCCCTTGTTTAAAAAGTCTTGATCGATCTATAATTTGTGATGTATTGGTCCACATAGTTCTGGCCTTTCTGGTTGCCCTTTTCAAGCCTGTCCTTGATTACAAATGCTGTACAACACATAGCTGTTTGTGTCTATGGTCCCTCAGAGCAAGAGTAGAGCTGCACCAATTTGCACAAATGGAGGTTGATGAAAACAAAAGCATGCTCATATTACAGTTAGAGGGTTTGTCATGAATGGGATGAATACGCTGGCTCCAATAACCTTGAAATCTTCTGTCGAACTGGCAGAAACAAAAGGGCTATGAGCATCACTCTTTCACTCTCAAGCACAGTGAAAATTATGCGTCCGATTTAATTACGAGGGCAGCCATTACACAAACACGAAATGCTCTGCAATGAGGCCTTTTAGAAAACTGTGCACTTTCTACATCAGTTCAAAAGTGGGACAAAAACTGTGAACCTCAAGTTCACATTGTGCAAGAAGACTATTAATTGAGCGTGATTTGTTAAGATTATAAAACCACTTTGGACTGTAACTGCAAGCCATCCCTTGACCTATTTTCGGCTGATGAATCTCAGGGATGCATCAGCGGACCTTCTTTCTTCATTGAACTCCTCCGACCAGCCATCTGCCTTTTCCGGGTGCATTTTTAATAGATTCCTGCTCATTGCTCTCAATGTTCAATCAAGAGTTTAAGCTCCAGGCACCATCTTGACGATCCTTGGGGATTATAACTGAGGATTTATGGAGGGAAAGCAGCTTTCTGTGAAATATCATTATGGCTGGAGAGCTGTCTTGTAAATTGTTAGATTGGTGAAGTTTAGTGTCAGTCACAGCACCGGGCGGACCGTTTTATCCCAATGCTAAATAACACCAGCTCTCGCTCTCAGGGACGACTACAGTCGCGCATAATCCTTTTGAAGCAAACCTTGACTGAATCATGCACTGAATACTGCACACATATCGGTTTAATAGGCTCAATGTCAGTTTCTACAGAGTCGTAATTAAAAGATTAAGCCTCATCAAGCTATTAGCATGAGCAAAATAGATTAGTGCACAAGAGATCAGGCTCTGTTATTTTTTTTGCTGTTTTCTTTTTATTAGTATTAATTGTGATAATTTCCTTTATGTGAAGTATAATAGTGCCTCAGCTGATTCGTGACCACTTGTTTTCTAAAAATAAAAGACACCGCTAGTTCCGCCGCTCTGACAGATAATGCCTGCAAATTCTTACCTCTTTGAACTTTTGTCAAAGGTCAGAAGAAGGTTCAAATTACAGGGGGGCAAACAGATGGACAGGTGTTAGCAAATCAAAGGAAACCCCTTAAAGATCAGGTCACCATACCACACAGCTGCCACTGCACGCATGCAAAAGGCATCAGCTCCACATGAAAAGAAGGAGCGGGTGTCCTTTACTAATCATTCTTTAGGCAAGCACTCCAGACCCCAGCATCACCATGCTAGGAGAACTGTTATCTGAGAGACAGAGCAGTGTTGTTTATCGGGTGACCAACCAGGGTGCCCCCAAGGATCACATGAGTCGCCAGTGAACAGCTATCATTTAATTTTATCCTGTTGCTTAATTACATTCTTCCTTGATCACATTTGCATTTCTATAGATTTGAAAATGACAATATCTTAAAAAAAAAACCAAGTAAGTGAAGTTTAGATTAGTTTAAGTAAATTCTGTTCTAGTGTATCAAACTGGTAGCCCTTAATATGGCTCAGTACCCGTGAAGTAGCTCTCAGTTATAAAGTGGTTGGTGACCCCAGTTGTACAGTAATGCCTTCCATCAGTGGGTCTGTATGTAGTCCCATTTGGACTGGTTTAGTTTACCAGGGAACCGTAATAATACTTTTACTTTTACCGTCTCCTGAGGAGAAATACTTGTCATATCAGGACGGCACGACTTTCTCATGAGCTGTCTCTTCAACTACGTTTGCATTTAATCATATAAAACAAAAAGTGATGATACTGTGATGAATGTTTTATACCTGCAGCTGCTGTTACATACTTTAATCAGAGTGTGAAATCTTTCTTTTCTGTTTTTATTTTCTTTCTCCTCCTTCCAAGAAGTTGGATTTGAAGCTCTAACACCCGGAACAAGCAAATTGTTGCAGGATTCTTCCAAACCATCCCTTGTTTCAGAGTTTGGTGAATATTTTTTTAGGAGGGATATGTGCTAAGAGGCTAATTAGAGTTGCAGTGGTCAAAAACCTGTTTCCAAATTCAAGGCCTCATATGCCTGATAAGTCACGGAGTGTATGTGCATCCGGACGGAACTAAAACTGGTGAGAAACTTGTGCAGTGACTGGTGTCGTTTGACCTGGAATTTTCTCAAGAGAAAAGAGAGGAAAACACCAACATGGCTGATCCGGATGAGGAGGCTTCTACGAAACTTTTAAGATGAGTGTAAATATGCATTTCCAGTAAATCACACAAAAAAGATGAGCCAATTCTAATTAATTGGACTGTTTTTATGTATAAGCTGTTACTGTACAAGCCAGCTATAGAATCTCACTAAGCATGTGATAATTCCCTCTTACAGCCAACAACACTGAGGTAGTTAATCGAGGAGTATAAAAAAGGTGCACACACGAAGGAAGGCAGGTCAGGAGGACAGAGAACACGAAGAAAGTGAATGACAAAAGAACACAACATGCAGATAATATGAAGACCCTTTAAGGAGGGCGGCCTTTGAGAGAGATGAGATTTACTCAATGACACTGCAAAGACAAAACACTTGTGAAGTGAATGACAACTCATTGTAATTAAGTAAAACTAACCAAAGGCTGTTTACTCACTCGTGTACTTTTATTACATGACAACAACAAGTGAAAACTGCCCTACAAAGGAAAATAAGCTACCATTCTATTTATCTACTGACTTATGAATAGAAGCGGCAAATATTGCATATTATAACTCAACAAGACACACATTCACAAACTCATTTAGTAAATCTGTGACTGTTGAGGCTGAGCAGTGCTAAACTAAAACACATGTCCAACTTTTGTGCATCTGTGTTATCTGCTGCTGGCCATGGAGAAGCTTCTTAAACTGGGTTATCAGTGCCTGAGATCTTCTATCTCAATCAGTCTTCCTCTTTTCACAAAGAACTCCTTAAAATCTCTGACAGCAAGCCCCTCCTCCCTTGTGCTGCAGTGCAGGGGAGTGAAGGAGGGGGTTGGGGGGCGGAGGGGGCTGGAATAGACCCTTGGGCCAAGAATAATCTCCCAGTTGTTCTGTAAACAGTTTATGACTGAAGCTACTCACAAACGAGGCCGACTGCGAGCGGCCAGCCTCAAAAACCTTTCGGGACTTTTTAAAACTCCCCCTTAACCGACCGGCAGTGTGTACCTGTTGACTGCTGAGTGCAAAGCAGTAGCTCTGAATGTTGTTTTTCTGCTCTGTTTTGTTTAGTCTAGCCCAGTGATATTTATACACCGTGCCATTCCTGGTGTCGCTGGCGGAGGTACAGTACATATTATCTCCCAAAATGACTCCCTTCACTATCAAACAAGATCTCTTTATGGGTGTTGACCCTTCAGAGTCGCCTTTACTGCCAGCAGAAACAAACGTTTGATGTAATTTAATATTGCTCATCAGTCACAGCTCACTGAAAGAAGTGAAGGAATTCTGTTGAAAGTGCAGAAACCTTTGAAGCAATTGTGTTCATAGAAGAGGAGATAGTTTATGAATATTCCTTGCATAAATCTAAACAAGTAGATGCGAGATTCTTCTTGAACATTTCGGCCAAACAGCTCAAATAACTCTGGGATTAGAGACAAATAAAAAATAGCCCAAAGTTCCCTAATGAACTCCTTGTTCTTCCTTGGCACTGGTGACCTGGGCATTCCAGAGCAATACACGTCTGTGCGAGGCATTCTTCAGTCCCCCCCCACCCCCCCACCCCCATAAATTACCCAGTGAATTTTTTGGCTTGTAACTACATTGCTGAAGCTGCAGACAGTCATAGCCGGATGGAAGAACTGCATCCACCCACCAAGTCCAAACGAAGGTACAGTTCTCGTCTTCGTATCAACACCAGTAAAAAGTAAAGTCACCAGATCATTTGCTTGTTTCTGAAGGAGCTCTCTAGTGAGGTAATTGGTGGGAGTTGTTTTATTCACACAAATAATAAGAAGGAAAAGTACCTGTTTCGTTAAATGCAAATCACATGAAGCAATGAAGTTCCAAGCCTCTTTACTGACCACTATATTAGACCACTACTCTGTAGAAAATCAACACAAACTGTGGACCTTGGGTTTTTCCCTGTCCAGGTCTCATGTGACCGAATTGCAAATTCAGTGCAAACGTTCAAGTCTAGCTGTGTCATGAAAGGCCCACTGTTCAGCCAGCTGAAACCAACAACACGGACAAGATGTCTTCTGCAACCTAAAAAGGCAGTCAATCGCGGCTCTTATGCGCAATCAAGTCACTGAGCCGCAATAAAAGATTGCCATAAAGCGCAACCTACTCTTTCATACTCTGACGAAATCCACAGCCGCTCAAACAAAAGAGTCTTTGCTGGTCGGCCAAAAATATACAGTTTGTGCTTTCCTTCCGGTACTCAAAGAAGCTGCATGCAGTGGTTTCATTAAAAGCAATCCAGAGACCTGATGCAGGAAAACAGCAGAATCTGTGGTTCTGTTTTTGTGACATTAAGGATGACAGATGGCAGTACAGAACAACAGAAGAAAAAAAAACTCGAAGCCATTTATCTGTTTCCAGAATCGTCCAGTGATGGAGGTCATTGTAGGGAAAAGGAACCACACCCTTTAGACGGACGTGGGAAACCTCTCTCTGTCTGACAGAGATAGTGTCGGAGGGATAGAGAGATCCCAGGCTGACGCTTACTCATTCCCAACAAAATTTCAACACAAGCCTTCACCTCTCCACACTCCGAAGTTCAGGAGGTTCCCGGCCAGATTTCACACGCCCACACAAACGAAAAAACACATGTGGTGAGGGCGCAGTCTAGATCCCCTCTCTTTCTCTTTCTCTCTCTCCTGCTCTCTAGATGGTATTCAAGGTCAGTGCATTTTTTTAATATGGCAAAAATAACAAGGATTTAAAATAGTGCTTCCTGAAATTTTAAGGACTTTTGCTTCATATGAGTTTGAGCATTTTTAACTCAAGAGAGTATGAGTAACAAATACAAATGGTGTAAACCAGGGGTCACCAACCTTTTTGAAACTGAGAGCTACTTCACAACTTTCATACACTAGAACAAAGTTTACTTATCTAAACATCACGTATAATAAACATGTTTTAAATGCTTTTTCAGATATTCTCATTTTCAAATCTATATAAATGCAAATGTGATTAAAGAAGAACAGCAACAGGGTCAAATTAAATATTAGATACTGCTCACTGGTGAGTTGTGCTGTATTTAGAACAGGTCTGCTGGTTACTCATGTGGTTCTTGCGGGCACCATGTTGGTGATCCCTGGTGTAAACAGTCTAAAACCTGTGTTTGCTCTCCTACTCCCACTTCTACACACCCATTTGTGGGCGGAGTCTATCCTAAAAGTTCTCCCAGGTTCAAAGATCTTGTGTTTTTTTCCCATTTGTTTGTAGGACCTAAATTGAAATGAATTTGGCCATTTTTGTTCTTTATGGGCATTTGAGAGTCATGAAAGGCACTGAGAAATAAAATGTATTATTATTATTATTATTATTATTTGAATGTGATGCCATTTTATATTTTAATTATATTTTTTATTTTGAAATACAAATGCATCCCTCTAATTCCCAGTTTAGCTGATGGATACAAGGGGAAGACATTACATATATGAACATATTAGAATAACCAGACCCCCTGCTAGAAGTGGGTAGCCCCAACCCATGCTTTTCGAGTCCATGACCTGCGCCTCTAGCTTGATGACGTTGTGTTATTTCTGGTCATTATTTCGAAACTGTCACTCAGTACATGAATGCAGTTCGTCACCCCCACAAGCCCATTCTTCCCAGGCCGCGCCCTGCTTCCTGCAGATACTCCACATGGGAGAGCAGAGGTGAGGGGAGGAAAAGGAAAAGCCTGGTGCAGTCAAACAGAAAATACCACACTTGACAAAAGAGACCACCTCATTTTTCACCCCTCCTCACAA
>JBBIGB010000006.1:17697973-17722588 GCA_037577075.1 Alestopetersius hilgendorfi
ACTATATTGTTCTATACTTTTTTTTATTTTCTATTAATTTATTTAATACTATTCCATTCTGTTCTATTCAAGCACACAATTACTCTGACCACTTCTGTTTTTTGATTCTGAAGTAAAAAAACAACAGCAAAAAACAGCCAAAAAAACCCCACAATCTGAAACTAAAAATTGCACCAGAAAAAGTCCCCATGCCCACCTCGCTCTTCTCTTTCTCCCTTTCTGTGGTGCGCCTCCTCAGTAGTTTCCTCTTGGTCTTCTCTGAGCTGGGTGTCTTTTTGCTCATTGCAGCCTCATTCATTTTCCTCACGTGCGAGATGAGGAAACAGGGCACCTGAACCAAAGCCACATGCAAAATATCCAAGTCAGGAGGGATATAGCACAAGAACTCAGTCTGGGATTTAGGTCAACTCGCCCTCTATCACCCAGACGTTGCCACTCAAGGCCAACGTGGCTTTGTAGAACACAAAAATCCATCGAGGCATTCAGACTGATTAGGAATTAGACCTAAACATGTGGTCAGAAGTCGGAAATGTTGTGTTGTGTTGGGGGTTTTTTTTAAACAAAATTCCACATTGTCCTTAACAGGACAAAACCTTTTAACTCCAGCTATCGATTTCTCCACTTTTAAAAAAAATATCCAGGTGTCACTGTGTCAAATGTTCATGATGAATACTAGAAGAACGTCTGTTATTTTAATTTCTTGTTATATTAACTAAACTTGGCAATTTAATTTCTAGTTCTATGAACTTAAACTGAAAGTGACTAACGTGACATTTAAAGATAAGAGGTTTTGTTCTGAGTGATGAACTGCAGCTACTCTACTTGTGGCTGATTCATTTCCTGCAGATAAATATCTATTCAGGCGCATTTATCTCTTACACTACTATCTGTATTGTCAGTTCAAAAATGCGTTGATGAGCACTCATATTCTACATTACTCTGGCTTATTACCTTTTTATAACGTTTGTTTGCTTTTAGTTCACATTTATGTTTTTTTATTTACATTTATTTTTACTTTCATTACAGCCTTTGGCAGCATTTGTAGTACACTCATGTCACTCCCATGAGTAAACCGATATAAAATTAAGAGCTGCTAGAGGACTAAGATTCTACCAGAGGTGAGTTACAATCATACCCACAGAATAGGCTTTTCTCTTTGGAAGTTGTGTTAAGTTTTTTGTTAAACAGGTTTACGACATGAACATGTAGTTGTTAATATGGGTGCTCAGTAAAAACCTGGATCTTTAGTTGCTGTTTGAAGACAGTGAGGGTGTGAGCAAGAGGTGGGTCAAGCTGGCCTGTGCTTTATGGTATAAGCAGGCAAGCTGTGCCCCCTAGTCTGTTCAGTGCTGACAATTAAGACGGAGCTGGACTGCTTTTGGCCTTGTAGGCAGGTAAATGTTTTATATGTGTTTTCATTTGTAACAGAAATAGAAATATATAAGAGTGTTCTCTGTAGATGTGTATGTATGTTCACTTGTACTCAATGTCATTTTAACTAGTTGAGCTATACTGCTATAGTTTAAGGTTGTTTGTTAGTGACGTAAAAAATTAGACAAATAGGCAAATTCTGTAACTTATTTTCTACATGTTGTATATTGCTAAACATGAACGATTCTGTTTTCCATGATATGGACCCTTTAAAAGTCTTCCTGAAGGGTGTGTGAGTCTCACCGTCCACAGTAGGTCCTGGTGGTTGATAAGCAGACGGACAAGTTGAGCGGCGCCTGCTGCCCCCTGCATCTCCTCCTGTCTTGATGTCTTGCTACGGGAGGTGAAGAGATTGGGCGCCACGATCATGGAAACATTCCACAAACTCATGCGGTTTTTCTCCTCATAGGCCACCACCTTCCTTAAGAACTCCAACAGAGCCTGAACAGGACAACACATACCATGAGCCCGGAGAAGAGAACGGGATATATAACTGTAGTTTACATTTTACATTTTCATTTATGGCATTGTAGCAGGGGGCTGACTGCAGGGGGCAGTCTCCCTGGAGCAACTTGGGCGTAAGGGTCTCGCTCAGGGACACAGTGGTGGTACGCTGAAGGTAAAATTTGAACTCATGACCTCTGGGGCCAGTATCCTACCCACTGAGCTACCCCCACCCCTGCACCCCTGGTTATTATGACACCACCACAAAGTATGAAATAAAAATCATTTAGTCCAAATGAACATTAAAATGAGTCTTAGGTAAGTACACAGTATCTTGGATGGCATAAAAGCGTTTCAATTACAATAACTGAGCTAAAGGAGCGCAGATACTCTGGATCATATTTCACTGATTTGCGAGTGACTGTGCCAAAGCTAGATCAGATAACTTGGTCTGTAAGTGAGACCTAATGTTTATCGTTTGCTTAAACCTCAGCCAGCTAATACCATTTTCATTCCAATTTTCTGTCTTGTCTGGAATCTTATTTCTCCAGCACTCTGAACCAGTGGTGCAACAACCCAACTAAAATAATTTTCAAACGTTTAGCATATTTCAAAACATTTACTGACATACTATCATGGGTCACAGGTAGGAATGTTTGCATTTTGCTTTTCGGAATAAAAAAAGAGGACACCTAGCAGTCCCTCTCATTTTTGCCCTGTGACATGAGGAATGACGAGCTTTAAGTCAAAAATAGTCGAGGAATTTCCTCTTTCAGTTCCTGAGGGTCTGATACAGCACTGACAAAAATGATGACCTGGCAAAGAGCTGATGTTCTTCAAATAACAGGGGATCTGTGGTGCAAATAAGCACCTGTAAAGCAATATCAGTTTTCAAGTCATATTAAACCAAATGTCTGCCTCTAAACATTCATTAGAAATTGCCATATTTCAGCCGTTTCTGTTTGATGCACCATTTTGCGACAATGAAATTATAGGTCAGAGGAGACCTGACCGACCGGTTTTTCAACTGTAAGCTCATTCAAATGAGTCTGCCACACGCACACACGCACACACGCACACACGCACACACGCACGCACACGCACACGCACACGCACACGCACACGCACACGCACACGCACACGCACACGCACACGCACACGCACACACACACGCACACACACACGCACACACACTTTATCTAAACTCTCCCCATAATTACTTTACTATTGCACGCGTCACCCCGGCGACTGTCTGTAAGTGGGTCGGAAGACCACACAGCACCGCTCCCATAGAGTTCAAACAGTGAAGGGTATCAATTAGTCAAATAGAAAAGGAAGCAGACAGAATAGGCCTTAACACCTTCAAGTCAGTGCTGCTATCTTGGCTCATGCATGAGGCTTTCTTTGGAAAAAAAAAAACAGGCAATGAATGTCCGTCATCTTTTTATTTTGAGCCATAAATGTTAGTGTCAATGTGAGGCTTTTGGCAAGGAGAAACCGTCTCTGCTTTCAAACATCAAAATCAAATGCTCATTGATTAAAGTATATTACACCCCGTGAAATTATACACCTAGAAGAAAAATCTAGCCTTTAATCAAGCGAATGCTATCATTGTGCAGGACTCTACAAGTCAGACTTCCTTGTCCAACAACAGAAAACCCCTGGATTACTACAGGTGTGGCACTTTACTAAAAGGTGGCCGGCAGGAAGTCTGTGATGGTACTGAGCTGCCTACCTTCAGTGTGTCTCTGTTAACTTCAGGCAGAAGCAGGATGAGGAGGTGGAGGGCCTGCAGCTGGTGTTTGGGAGATGAGATATCTAACACACCAGAGACAGAACTGTTAATCTCACCACACACAGACACACATACACTACAGTGCTCAGTGATAAGGAGTGCTTTTTACACTATCTGATGAGTAACAAGGAAACGGAGTTCCATTTTAGAAAGAAAAGTAGCAGTATGTGTTGCTGAGAAACACAGACAGTCGATAGACTGCAGGGATGTAATAACAAAATCCATCAGCCTACAGATGAAGATTCAATTGCATCGATTTTACAATGTTAACTGATCATATTCAGTTAAGAATGCATTTTTTTGGTTAGTAATAATATGATCAGAGCAGTTTCTAACAAAAAAAATTAGTTTGACAAAGCACTGAAGGTGAACAGGGTAATTTCTTAAAACAATGAGATTCCAGTGAAACTTTGCCAGTTGATTACTGATATTCATTACTGATATTTCACAAAAATACATTTAGATATGCAAATGACACACAATTTTAATTCTTACATTACCCGAAAACAGTACATTTGTATATTTTGTGAAGACACGGTTCAGGGAAAATATTTAAAAATGAGGCAGTTTAGTATAATTGCGTGCTCAGTCGAACACAAATCCAACTATGAGCAATGCAGGAGGCCCTCTTTCTGTAAACTCCTGGTTAGAAATTGACATATGGATGTTCTACATGTTTTAGGCTTTGAATGTAGAGAAAGGTTTATTCAAATCTACAAAATGGTTGGTGAGTACAGGGCAGTCATTTCTGCCTATAGTGTCTCGCCTTTAATTTTCTTCTGCTGTTCCTTTTGCTTGTATTATTGTAAAATACTTTGAACATTAAGGGCTGGTTTCCCAGACAGGGATTAAGCCTAGTCCTAGATTATGTAGTGCTGGGAATAGACATTTTCCATTGAAAAGGAAAGGGTAGTCCAAGACTAGGCTTAATCCATGTCTGGGAAACTGGCCCTAAATGTACTTTGATAAATAAATCTGAATAATAAAAATAGCTCATCAGTTTGTGGTAAAACGAGAAAATCCTGATGGTCGGAACTGATGGAAAAGTTGTGTGGTCAGATATTTACACCCTATAGGAGAGTTTCAGGTGAACTAATGACATGCATTGATTTGTGTAAACTGAAACAAGACCGGCAACAGGTTTTGCTGCTGCAGGACTGTGAGTGGGTGTGGGGGAACTCACTCTGTGCGGCCGTGAAGGCGGGCAGGTGCTGCTGGGTGAGCAGAGGATGTGGCAGCTCCCTGATGAACATCTTCAGCAGACCAGCTGCATCATTGTGTCTCACCTGCTCCCAGTCAAAGCTGTCCTCATAAAACTTCATGTCCAACTCCTGCCGCAGGTGCTAAAGGTTCACAAAACACAAGAGTGAACAGTTAACAACTCACTCACACTAACTGGCTGGATGGGAAAGGATTTGTTTTCACTTACCTTCAACCGGACCAGTCTTAACGCATCATAAATACAGCACATGCATAATTCATAGGGTGAAAGGAACACTTAGGCGCACACCCTTCGCACATACTGGGCTTAAAGTGACTTTCTCTTAACAAACAAGCATGACACGCCACTATGACATTTGATTCGGCTCATCAGCTCCACTTATCCAGAGCAGATGAGGGTTCCTCATGTTAGTAAGAACCATGCAAATCACTCACACCCATCTAAGAGACATCAAGTAAACAGAACAATTCAAAATAATGTAAATCAGACAAAGAAGATGTTCAGTTCTGTTGAATTGTTTTCTGATTTCTAAATTCAGTGCCTCTTTTAGCAATGCACATCTTGTCCAATGCTTAATCATAGAAGTTCAGGGAAGATTCATCACACTGTGTTTAAAACAAATGAGTTACAAGGCTTGCATCTAGAAATGTAAGACAACTCTTTAATAAAGGAGCTGAATTATTTGCCATGTAGAACTAAAGGACAGCTTATACAGGCAAGTACAGTTTGATCATGGACTATTCAGCATATTACCACCAAAGGTTCTCTCCATATGGACATCAACTCTAAGCTCCAGATGTGACGGGAAAGGGCTGTTATTAAAACTGGGATCATCTCTTAATCAACCTCAAATAAGAGCTGAAAGATTGAGCTGCTCTTTAAACTTTTCTTAAGGAGCTGTCTCTGCTGGCCCTATTCTGGATTAGAGTTGAGACCACCTGAATGAAGCTTAGTGCTCAGCAGAGTCTCCCCAGAGTCCCGTCAGCAAGCCGACACCCTGCAAACACTGCTAGCTTTAATCTGTTCGGAGCACTCACACATGGCAAACTAGACACAGGGCACAAAGAATGTTTGTGTGTGAGTTTGTGTGTGTGTGTATGTGTGTGTGTGTGTGTGTGTGTGTGTGTGTGTGTGTGTGTGTGTGTGTATGAGGGGGAAATAAAGATAAATAGCGGTGGTAAAGCAACAGAAGACTGAAGTAGTGGCGGAAAAAGGCCAGCCTTTAAAATGCTAAATGCACGTGTCATCAGGCGGCCACATGTGCCCTCCATTCTCCATTCATGGCACACGACCGCCTGATGATCTCAGCATTGGAGGCAAAACTGGAGCAACTTGGTGGCTTTGTAATGCAGCGTGAGACCAAGCCAAGAAATGTGGTGCTCCAAGGGATTTAAGACCAGCTAATCCTGAACTACAAGATCCAACTATAAGATCCAAATTTGATTTGATTTCACTATGTATTGGTAAATGCTGAAGCTATACTGAGTAAAAACTATATTTAACAACAAATTTAAAAACAAGAGGAAAGAAATAAATCACAGAACGACAACATGATCATGTTACAATTCCATTGTGTCTGAATTGAAGAAATGCAGAATATTGTCATTTTAATGGGCCTAATTTTAATGGGCTTAATATACACACAGTCTATCACAGTCTATCATAAAAGTAGCTTTCATCCTGTTCTGATTCAAGTATTTTCCATAAAATAAAATTAAAACATTACTATCCAGGTAGCTACGAAACAGCTGGATTTCTATTATAGATCTTCCTGGCTTTGATCAAATTATGTTTCAAATATTCTGTTTTATTTTACCATTCCTAATCCTTGCCAAAGAATGAAAAAGGTACACAAATATGAATGACGATGGGAGGAGTATAAAAAGAACATGGAACATTACCTTTACTCGAGAGGCGGAGCCAGGGACCCTTAAGATTCCTTCTGTTTGTAACCCTGTCTGTTCTAGTTTAGATAACAGCTGAAAGTAAACAAACAGATAAACAAAAGAACAAACAGTGTTACAGATATCGCATTATGTCATACCTTTCTGTTCAAAATACACCTAGTTTGTTCAGAACAGTCCTACATTTGCTCAGTAAAACTGCTTATTCCAGCTTTTTGCCTGTTTCTCTTACTAGTTCTCCGCCAGGCTCTCGGAGACAAAATTACATTTCAGAGATAAGTCAACAGGCAGCGTGAGCTTTTTTCAGCATTCCAGTTCATTTAACAACAGATAGAAGCTGCTTTATCTTTTACACTGATAAGCCGATCAGACTACAAGACTCTTGCTCAAGTAGAGAAGCCTAAACAAAAACACTCTGCTCTTCTCTCAGCCCTAGTGCTCCTCCAATATTGAACACACAATCTCCCTGCAGTGCTGGATGTCAGAGACAGAACCAGATGTAAATACAGCTGTTTGAGTTTGGATAATCAGAGACTGGGTACATTTTTGAGTAAACCTCGGTTGTGAAGCTCCTGGAACTGAACATTTGGCCGATAATAGCCAATTTGGAGGCTACTTCTAATACAATTCATGTCCATATTCAACTTAATCTTTTCAATAACAAAGCATTTGCAAATATTACAGCTTAAAGGAACAGTGAGCTACTTATGGCAAGTAAATTTCCCACTTGTGGGACTAAGACAGGTTTAATTTACCTTAAAGGAACAACAATATTTTGACATAGTAATAAATCATTCAAAAGGTTATTGAGCTTTAAGTGGGGAAAAATAAAAATGCAATAAAGTAAAGGATTGTTTTTAGCAAAAAAATCTAATTTACACAGTTGTCCACTTGCCCCAGATGTATTCAATCAGTCAAAGAATGATTGAGATTGAAATGGACTCCAAGTCACTGCAATCTTGCCCTTAAATACATCTCCAAAATTTCTCTCAACCCAGTCAAACTGTATCCAGGTTTTCATTAAAATTGAACATGGACTTTGACACAGTACTGTAAGCTATGAATGTGAAGAAAACTTTACCACAGCAGCTTTTTTGCACAACAGGCCACCTCCTGAGCTGGAATGCTGATCAATTATCAGTACATTAGAGACAATGACCGTTACAAGATTCTAATCCCTTGTTACAGCCGTTTTATAAGGAGGTACTGCTACTGGTACCAGCTCTGGTGTTCTCTCACATGGCTGCAATCCCACCTCCTCACAGGAGGTCATACTGTGCCCTGAACCACATATACAAGTTGAGAAAATTTCTGGTGAAAAGCAATGTGGATGACTATTGACTGTTATCAACGTTAGCCTCGTAGCACTGGCAATATGCTAAATAGGAAATATTTGTACACTAAACATTATTTGGCAAGTGGAAAATCATGTAAATTAATTTTTTTTACCCAACTATTACTTTAACATGAGCAGTTTTGCTGTAGCATTTTGACTACCCCACATTTCCCAACTAAACATTTCAGTGCTATAATGGAATATTCTACTTATTGCTCTCTTAAACTAGATCAAGCAGGTCTTAAGCTGTGAGGGATCCATACAGAACATCACATTTAACCAGTCAGTGGACTATTGAACACCTTCCCTCCCACATTCTGTCTGAAAACAAACAAAGGAATATTCAATTTGGCCCATGGCAACAATCACAGCAGTCCACAGTTTTCTGATGACGGATAGGGCATAATCTCTGGCTAATTACACTGTCGAAGAGGATTCTCCAGAGTTAATCATTCTCCAGTGTTTCTCAAGTCAAAGATTTGGCCTAATCACAGACTGAAGGAGAACACAGGATGTACTTCCCAAAAAGGACGCATGTCAGATATACCTCATGGCCATGAGGCAAAAGACAGACAACAGAAAAACAGATTTTGGCAGCTCCCTTACTCTCCAGGAAAACTGCTGAACCAAGACTGAGGCTTGATACTGTTTTTGTTGGTTTATTGGAAAGGACTTGTTAAGAGTGAGAAGAAAGTGCCATGCAGGTCAGAATAATCCCAGATAGCACACTGGGGCAGGAGTTGAGGATAAGGGAGGGAACGGTGACCTAACCTTAAGAAGTGCTGACCGAAAACTTTCCAGAGAGGCCAAGTGTTCAAAATCACTGTCTGAAAGTTTCCACTTGGGGAGGAACCAAACTCATCACTGTTCTGTTTCAAACTCCCCGCTGCACAGCAAAACAGGACCAAGACCAAAAACAAGATAAGTTATGTACCTTTTTGAAAACAAGGGGAACTTTGGAGCCAGGAAATTTCTTTTGGTCATTTTCCAACAGCGTAGTGAGAGGAACTCCAAATATGCCAGTTTCTGCAGAAGAATGAGGGGAGAGTTCACACCAGCCGAACCACTTTAAAAAACAAGTCAGGAAAAGTTCAATCCAAGTTTCTGCAGTACGCACCCCGAACCTTACTCCGGACCATCCGGTTCCTCTTCAGCTCGATACCCAGGGCATCATAAAAGGTGGTTAGTTCTATCAGAGCGATGCAGCTAATCTTCTTAATGTCTTCTGAGGACAGGTCTTGCACTCTGGTGAGCCCTTGCTTAGGTTTCACAATCTGAAATGTCTAAAAACAAATAAGAAAAAAAAAAAGTTAACATCAAAAACATGCAAGGATTCATTTTGTGCATTTTGTGCAACTTCACCTCAGAAAATGTGATTCATGTGTGATTCATTTGGTTAGTGCATGATGGGATTTCAAAAGACAAGGTGCTCTGGAAAATTGCTTCTGTAATGTAGAACATGTAGAATTGCTCTCTTGATATCCACTCTTTCAGCTGTCAGTGCAATCGATCATTTAAAACAACAACTTATAGTTAAGAAGTGTGTAAAAAAACATTGATTCACGGATATTTTTGGCCAAATTAGAGTTTTTAACAAACTAAATCATAAAAGCCAAACATGTAAAACTTTGTATCATAACTTCAAAGCATTTGGGTATGAGATAGTAGAGCTAAAGCACTTACAGGTAAATCTCGGTCCCCTTTTCTGATCTTCTGACAGTCATGGCAGTCGCGGCCTTTCCGATGAGCCGTCACACCCTCAGAGTACGGCTCTTCGAAGGATAAGATATCCGTCTCCAGCTGGCGCTCCGACACTTTGCTCTCCGCAGGGTGGAAGGATGGGCATGACTGATGAGCTATAACACACAAATTTACTCACATATATAGTAAATAGTAAACACACAAACGGTTTCAAAGAGACTGGGACTGGTCTAGTATTTAGTAAAAAAAAAAAACAAAAACCACTAACCAACCTTTTGGAGGTGTCCAGAGGGGCAGCTTTGGTGCAATCTGACCATTTGAGGATACTGGGGGTGGGTGTTCAGCAGGCTGCAAGAATTAGTTCAAAAAGTGCAAAAATAAGTACTCCATCAAACCCTTAAAGACATCTTTAAACAAACCAAGTCATACGCCTTTTTGACAATATAATGTATATATAATGCACATGTGTCATGAACATACAAATCCTCTGGAGAACACTTTTACACTAAACAGTACAGTAAAAGAGCACTGTCGCTGAACCCAGCTGACCTTAGCTGTACGGTTGTTCCGCTCTAGTATATATACTATGATGATTACAGCCAATTCTTTCCATACAGAAGAACCATATATGGGTACACAGCATAGCTCGGGGAAAGCAGTCATAGTGAGAACATGAACAGCAGGACAAAGGGGCCAAACAAAAGCTTCTCATTTCTCTGTTCAAAGTGCTGAAAGACCCCCCATCGGTCTCTGTTGAAACCCAGTCTGAAAATAGCGCTGACCCTGGGGTTTACACATATATGCACTCTTTGGCCTTAAAGCATCTAATAAAAGTTGCCAGCCAAGCTGTGAATAGGCAGTACTTCACAGCAAAGACAGTTTGAAAAATAATTCATTGACCCCTGATTCTCCTTTACATTCAAAAGATTCTGATGCCATCGTCCTTGACTGGTGGCAACAACAGCTATTCTCATAACTCACATATACGACTATAAGATAGGACTAACAACACAAAATCAAATTCATCTTGAATGTTACAACAAATAGCAACAACTTCCCATTACAAACAAGCAACAGGTGGTCCAATAGTGCCTTATAATATATGTATGTATATAACATAAAGGTGTTCTACCTTAACCTTCATCAGTATAGAGTTGTGGCCACTGTTTAAACCCTGCACAAAATTCCACTAATACAAAGACCAACACTCCTGACAACATGGATGATTTTCTGCCCAGAATACTGCCAATGTGAGAAAAGCAGGTCTGAATGTTTTTTTTCCTCTGCTTTACGTTGTCACACTGGCTTCATTTTCATAATCAGCGTTATTTCCTGCTGTAGTTCCTCTCATACTTCACCTTTATTTCCAAGAAAAACCCATTAAGCTCCCTCTACCTCTTTAGTGAACAAGACCACATTATAGGAACTAAGTTTGGCATTTCAGTGTACTGTTTCAGGCCTGCACACCCTGCATAAGCACTGTGTGCGTGTGTGTGTGCGCACGCGTGTGTGTGTGTGTGTGATTGTGCATGCGTGTGCGTTTGAGACACAATGAGTCTCAGCTGCCAGTCCAGCTGGCTATGAGTCATGGCTCAACATTCTGCGCCAACACACTGACACAAATTCTCTCTCTCCCTCTCTGACCATTTGTTGGCCAGAGAACCACTAAAACGATCCAGGACATCATATTTTTGGCTATATTATATTGATCTAGAGGGACAGTAAAGGACTACACACACACACACAAACACGCCGCACACTATTATCAAGTTTCCCATGTATGTATTGTCTCTCAAAAACTGCACAGTCACTTAGGCCAGTCATTCACACCACACATTCTTAGTCACACTTGCAGACCCCTCATCATCATTTTCTTGGCATTTATGGATGTATTGCCTACAATTGCACATAATCCAGTAGGACCCTCCTACTATCAGCTTCATGATACAAACTGGAATGGAATCAGCATCAGGTTCACTCTACTATTAGCATCAATCAGTAGAAGGTTTAGGAGCTGAGTAAAGTATAAATACTAAAACCATGAGAAAACCGCCGAACGGTAATGGTGCAACACATTTTCAGGGTTAATATTCATATTTGAGGTATTGGTTTAATTTAACTTATCATGACTTCAGAACATATATCAGTCAATATAAATAATGTCTTCCCACGTATGACAAGGCGTTAGTGGTGGCTAATTTAAACTCAGTTTGAGACTTCCTTGTGCTGGTTTCCATTCTAGCTCTTCCACATTCCAGCCTCAGTCAGTGAGGCAGATTTGTTTCACGATGAGTAGAGAGCAGCTGACCCAGCAGTGGGGTTGCAGAGCTGTGGCAGTCTCAGGCATGCTGAGGAACCCCTCACTCACACTAAACACAGCTGTCACCCATACCATCAGCATGTGTCTAAATCAGACATGACACCTGAGCATTTTAAGCACCTCCTCTCAGGCTGGGTTTGAACCCCAAGCGGTTTTGTCTACTGCCAATAATATCAGGCCACAGACAGCTGAGAGAAACACATGTGCGGCCAGCAATGTTAAGAACCAATAAATAATGCAAGATACTCTCTCCTGTTTTAACATTTAAAATAGCCGGTACCATTTGCCTTGACTAGTTTGACAGCTTTAAAAAAAAGATATAAATAAGAAATTCTGAAATAAACAAGAAAATGAATATCTGCACCTAATCTCAACAAAGAGTTTAAGAATATTCAATCGCATTACATTCATACAATTAACTTACCATATTAGACACATGGGTAAATAACACCTAAGGCCATAAATCTGACTTTTTTGTCTTAACATGACACATTTTTCACTATGCAACCCTTTACTGTCATCAGCCAGTGTCAGCCGTGTGAAAAGGTGTGCTCATGTAGGGCAGAAATATGTTTGAGTCAATTACAAACGCAATTGAAGCCACCAAAGTAGCAACATCGGATCTGAGAAGAAAAATAATAGGAATGAGGGAATGGAAGAAAAAGGCTAACGGTGGCATCATATTTGATGTCTCCTGCTCACCGATGAGTCCGCAGTAGAGAAGACGTCTCGGACGTGGCGCATGGGCTGCTTGTTCCTCTTGCGCAGGGTCTGGGTGTAGTTGTCCAGACGTTTCTTAACCATGGCAGCCTGAGAGCGGGTGAGCGTGGAGAGGAGGGCCTCGGCAGGGTGGTCAGTCACAGCTCCAGACACCAGCGTGGAGAGCCCAGCTTCATTCAGCCACGCTTCCTCTAGCTCTGCTTCTAAAAACAGGGAATTACACAAACGCTGCAGTCACGATAATGATGCTTCAATTACCGCTGTTTTAAGCCACATAATCAAACCAGATTTCTCTCTGTTGTATATCATCTAATGACAAAAGAGCAGTCTAAACAGAAATTTTTACTTTTATTTTGGATAACAAAACAGGCTTATTCCCAACAATTAGTCAAATGTTTCAAAATAGACACTAAACCTAAATGTATTTAAGGCCTGTGTTCTGCACATGCTTAAGGGATCATCATCTCTGCATACTAATCTAATTTAAACCTAAATCTGCAACTAAAATAAACCAAATAAAATCAATAAAAGCAATGGTGATGTGGTCTGTACTCACCATCCATGCTGCCCCTCTCGCTCATCTCCTCCTGGCCTCCTTGGCAATCCTCCTCGATGTTCCTCATCTCGCTCCAGTAGTCGTCCATGGAGTTCTGCGAGTCTCGGGACACCGAGCGCTCTGGTGGGGAGGGAGGCATCGCCCCTGCCGAACTCATCCTCGGTAAGGGCCGATACTGCACTTTCCTACCATAAACAAAACAGTAGGAGTGTGCTTATTTAATCCCATCTGCCTCAAGCCTACTGAGGGGGGGTGGGGGGGTCACTGGTTAAGAAGTATTGTATATAACACAATGATATGACTGCATGCCACGGTGTGAATCATCATGGAGGTGTGAATGTAGGAGATCACATTAGTTACTGCGAATAGAAGCAGAAATGCGGCATCGGTACGCCCACAGTGATGCAGACTTATTATTCCACCCCTCCGCTGTATCTTAGCTTTACAAAAACGACGTTAGCAGTAGTGAAAATGTCCTATTCAACTCAAGGGCAGTCTTTCTGGAATCAACTTAATACAGGACAAGTCCAATATGGAATGTAGACAATTTAATGGATTTCTTTTTAGTACATAGCAAAAATAATGTACATATATTGATAATTAAATAGTCACCCTTAGATCAAAGCATGATTTTAACCCCTTAGTACACAGTTTTAATGTACAACAAACAAACCAGCATGCTATAACCAACCTGTGCCCTTGACAGAAGCAATGCTGATCTCAAAAGACTAACGCCATCCACACGCTTTTCTTAAATCTGTGCACACGCAGGTCACCTTTTTAGCCCACTAATTACAAGCAGCTCTGTTCACATCACTGGACATTTCATTATGCCCCAGACGCAGAAGTGGCCATGTTTGGGATGTGATGAGAAGTGATAGGACAGCGCACCCTGAAAGAGTGTCCTTGAAGGACATGGAGATGAAAGTAGCAGGGAAACCATGCAGACCTTCACTCTTATCTCTCTCAGCAGCTGTGGGACAGAGGTGAAGAGGGAGGTGAAGAGGTGAGCAGAATGACCCCCACTGCCCTTTCACTGTGGAAATTCCTAGATAGAAGGCTCTCCCCGGTGGGCTCCAGCCATACAATGGTAAAGCGAGTATGTCCTTACACACTCTCTTTCCAACAGTAAGGTCTTGAAGGAATAGCCTAGTCAGAAAACCTCATGTTGCTGACAATAACTCGAAACAGCCAACACTTAACACTGGGTAAATGTAGACATGTGCAATATGACAACATTCAGTGTTCTTGTGATCTGTTACATCACAGTCCTGTTTAACTGGATTGAGTGCAGTGCGGTGTGTGTGAAACCTTGAAAAAAAAGACATCATTGTTTTGGCAGTCTTGGCTTCATTTATAGATCAAATATCATGAAAAAAACAAACAAAACAATCCTCCATATCTCCCAACTATATATGAATGGCATTGACTGACAAGTTTCCATTCACTATTAGCGATATTAGTTCAAGCTGTATTTTTTAATAAACTGTCCAAGCCAAGATGACAAAGTGAAAAAAACACTGTAAAGCAATGCATGGCAGCTTCAATTCAGATTTGCAATTTCCTACTAAAATATTGATAAAGACAAACTAGCTGACAATGAGCTGTTATCGCTGTGCCGCTCTCTCAGTTGTGCTGTCTGGGAGCACGGCAGGCCTCACTTAGAGGAAGTTATTGATCATGACTATGCGAGATGGTTTATGTGTTAAGAGCAAAACTTCATTCTAATAGCTTCCTCATTCCCAAAGGGGCTTCAGCTCTTTGCTTCAAATCTTGTGAGTCCATCATAAGCATGCACAAACATGCACAAATAAGACATCAAGGTGAGAATGCATTCTTTGGACACCTATCTAATCTCCAAGCAGCCTTTTGGATTGCATGGCAATACCTACACCTGACTACTCACAGCATAACCCTCTAGCTACAGCTTGAACTGTACAGCCTCCTCCATCAGAGTCACAAAAGTATGCCACACTTGTTGAAAAACAGGTTTGCACCTTTTCAGCCAGTATTTGTGTTCTTACTGCTTCTTGTGCTAGACCAGCCAGATCTCATGAATTCACACAGAGATATGCAAAGTTACACTAACCCTATCATGACCCCTCTGAAGTCACCAGTTTGTTTATGTTAAATCCTTCAGAGCTATACATTTTCTTTGGTTGACGAATCTTAACCAGTTCACTCTTCATTGCAAAGGTATTGCAGCTCCATCACTCCAGAGAACACAATTCCACTGCTCCACAGCCGAACGCTGGTGGGGCTTAACACCCATCTAGCTGATGCCTGGCACTGAGCATGGGGACCCGAAGCTCATGTGCAACTGCTCCACTGTAATAATGATGCTGTGGAGGTTATACAAGCCGTATGTTTGTGTCAGCAATTCATTTTTTAGTAGTAATTTCTGCACATACTGTACATGTATCTGTTTTCAAAGCAGCACAATCACAGCCTGCTTGCAGAGCTTACTCTCCATTCAAATGAAGGATTAAAAAGGTGTATCTGAACGAAATAACCAGCGATGCCAACACAGCATTTTCTAACTCTGCCATTGTCATCAGGGAGCAATAGGCTGGTATGAACAACAAGCTGGTGTCTGAAATATTAGCAGTGTGGTGTGTGAGCACACGTGTTGGTATGTGTGCGAGACACACACACAGAGTACAGAACTAAGCTGAACATGCGAAAGAGAGCCTCACTGATCTCAGGCATAATGAAGGAGATCCACCACACTGACCTGAGAGCCTGATCTTCCAAGTATGTTCTCATTTAAAGATTTCATTCACATCTTTGCAAAAGACAAGAAACAGAAAAGTTTTAAGTCAAAAACAAGAATCATTCCGTGCTTAGCAACAGGGATTCTGTTACACGACTGTATCGTAATCGTATCCAATAATACACTTAGTACATTACTGCGGTATGGAATGAGAGAACGAGCACAGAAGCAACACGCTTATGGAACAGGCTTCTTTTCCACAAATCCTGGCAAAGCCGCAAATACTGGAAACCACTCTCTGAATAAGAAGAAGGGACTGCTAGTAGCATCTGTGACTTATCCATCTAGTTCACAGTAATGCAGCGATTAATGCAAGGTAACTGATATCCCCCTCACCCCCCACCCCCCAAAAAAGGCATACCTTACAAACACAGACTCCAAGCCATGTTTAAGAGGAAACCACAGATTACCTTTCAGTCTCTCATCCAGCAGCAGAGGAGAGGGAGGGCATTAGAGCTGTGATCTGAGATGTAGACCACATAAACAAAGTCACTTGAGAAACGACAGAGAGAGGAGAGAAAGACAGAGAGAGAAGAGACAAACAAAGAGAGAGAAAGAGAGAGAGAGAGGAGACAGAGTGAGAGAGAGAGAGGAATAGAAACGACGAGGCTAAACTAACCCAATCTCAGGATTTCCTCCTGTGACGCCAGGAACTGTGTGTGTGTGTAACCTAAACTCATCTCCCCTCCCACATACCTCTCTCCATCTATCCATCCCACTCCGCAGGAGGCGAGCAACTTTCCAACACACACACATATCTCCACATCCCTGCCCCCTCTTTCTTTTCTCTCTCTCTCTCTCTCTCGCTCTCTCTCTATCTCTCTTCTTTCATTCTCACTTTTTTAAATTCCCTCTCTCTCTTTCCCTCAATCCTTTCACTTATTCTTTCTCCTTCATTGCCTTTCTCTTCATCGGTCTTAATTCTTTTTCTCCCTCTTTCCTTTTCATTTTTGCTCTTTTAGTCTCTCCTAGTTTATTCTCTCCATCCCTGTCTTAATTTTTCCTTTCTTCCTTTCATTCTTTCACCACGTCTCGCTCTTCACGCCTATTTTCTTCATTTTTCTCTCGTCTTTCTTCCTTTCAAATCATCTTTCTGTCTTTAAATGTCCCTCATCATATCGCTCTTCCATTTGCTCACTAACTCCCTCCATCTCTCTATCTTTCTTTCTCTCTCTCTCTCTCTCTCTCCCTCTCTCTCTCCCCCTCCCTCTTTTTTGCCCCATCCTGTCCTGTTCCCTCGCTCTGGCTCAGCTTGAAACCTCTCCCAGCTTTAATCTTTGCAGCCCCTACCACTTCCTTTTAGGGGTCATTAAATGTCCATTGTCTTCTCTGTTTACATGCAGCTCTCTCCAGAAATCTCTACCGAGCAACAGCGAAGCGAAAGGTGATGTGTGGAAGTCTCTGAAGCTGCAGCACTGAAATGAGCATAATTTTACAAAACCAGTCCCAGATGTGCGCAATCACCGAATCCATTCAGACGGCTGCTCTCTTTTATTTAAAACAAACATTCTGCAGAAATACCTGACCGACCACCTAGGGCCCCGTGTTCCAGACTAGCCTTTAAAGTATACTATTTAGAGAGCCAGCATGATCAAATCTCATGGAAAAAATAACACATTCTGTTTCATTGTTGGAGCATAAGTACTTGAAAGTTAAATGCTAAAAAGGGACCATATCTACTCCTACACCACACACATACACCTCAGCTGAACCTATCCTGCCCAGTAAAACAAGATAAGGTCAGGAGAGAATAAACAGTCAGAACAAACAACTGACAAGAGTTTTGTGAAAAGGCACATGCTTGCCTTGACTAAACAACAGCAAGTCCATGTTTTGAACACACCACTGAGTCCACAGTAAGGTCTGTGTCGATGAAATGTAGGTCACTGATAGAGGGCTAAACTGCAAACACGTGGGGCCAGTGCTCGCCTCTGTGATGCTGCTAAAACCAAAGGAGAACTCCTTCAAAAAATCGTGACCCAGTTCCTCCAGGAATGTCAACACCAGAGCCGTGGTGCCAAGAGCACCATCTAAAAGCAACAAAAGCACACACAACCGATTTTTAGTCCTTTTGTCTTACAGGAACTTTTCAGGCAACTCGTGAGGTGCTGGTCTCATGCTCCTTCCCCTTGACTGGAAAACCTTTCAAAGTACTTTGTCAATGTCTGCATGGTCTCTTATGGCCATTTATTTAATTGACTAAAACCTTTTCCATCTTCCATATTGATTAAAATGGGCATCCACTTCAATACAGATAAAATCAAAGGAGCGAGCCAAATTGCTGACCATGGCTCGCAAAAAGAGAGACTCATATATCAGAAAAGTTTTTCAACTATTTGGGCAGCATAAATGATATCAGTGGTCCGTAGTGACTTCATCATAAAAGTATGTCAAGCTCCCCCAATTAGACTTCAGGCGAAATAAGAAACATCTGGTTTCTAAAAATGCCTCACAGAGCTTTAACAAGGCCAAAAGTGCCAGGTTGTACTTGCTTCAGAAACGGCCATCAATCTTGACTGAAGGAGACTGGGCTCATTTCACAAAGACTTATGCAAAGGTTTCTGCAACCCTCGTCAAAACGTACTTTTCTGATTTTCTTCGTGAAAAGAAGTAAAAATATCTAAAAAGTGCAGGAAAATGCCATAAATAAAATGTGATTCAACACCAGATATAACAGGTCATCTGATTGGGGGTTTCAAACTTTTACACATGATCCCTAATTCATACAGATGGGCACAAACATCTAAAGCTTAATAGTATAAATGTGAATACTGGTATGATATTGACTCATGGTATAAACTTAGTATATCATGGAAACAGTGTTAAGCCTAAAAACAGCCAATTACAAATAGAGCCACCACCAAAATAACAACTCAAGCAAAAGCACAAAAATACCAAATGTTTAAATAGCAATTACTAACACTTGCAGAATTACTTACAGTGCATTCAGTGTTCATCAGCAGAGATGCTATCTTCTTTTTTTTAAATGCGCTCAATACCATAAAAGTGTTCAGCTGGCATCAGAACTAGATCATACAATCATATATAAATTATATTAACTATTATGTTAATGGAGGAGGGTAAGCATTTAAAATGTACATTCTATTCCTTCCAAGAAATAGCTGAATTGGTTACTACCCACATCTGCTTACAAAATGAGGAAAATGATTAAAATGAAAAACATGGACATCACATTCAAGAATCCCTTTGAAACTAAAAGAATGAGAACAAATGTTTGCCCAGGTCGGGCCACTGAGCTGCCCAAGTATCCCACATGGCCTGAGGAAAGGCAGACAAGTGGCTTTTATGGTAGAGGTGTGGGGGGGATTTAGGGGGAAATCGCCCTCCTCTAATGTCAGACATGACAGCTCCATGGGCGCTGTATTTATTTGTTAACCCACAGGCCAGCTTTGGCTCATTACGGCTGGGGCTTTTAGTGGCTGGGTCAGCACATTGTGATGCTCAAAAATGGTTTAAAGGCAGGGCATTAACAACAGGACGTCCTCCGAACCAATCAATACAGCATTGTGATGGACTTCAAAAAGATCTGATATGGGCAGCGTACATCCGTTGCTCAGATAGAATTATGAAGGATTGGGCATTGAGCACAGATGATTCATCTTCACAGCATTAGAAAAGAAATGACCAAAAGAGTGAACTTGGTGTTTTTCTCAGCGTTCAGCTTTGTCATAAACAAGTATTTAAGCTCTGTGGCTAACATGAGCAATAGTAGTCAACTGGTGACTAATTTGGGGGGGGTTTGTGTTTTTTTTATTACTTTTTTTTTGTTTGTGTGTTTTTTGGTAAGTTGGTATCACAGTCAGCTCATGTGATAAAAGCTGAAGTCATAGCTGGCATAAACCCTTCTTTGTTGACTAGCTTGTCACTGAGTTTCATTGTTAGCTGCTTAAGCTTAGCATAAACACTAGAGCACAGCATCACTTTCCTTTTCCAAAACTCATTCTGGATCTGTCTGGAGGTAGAACTTCACATAAGATGATTCACACATCTAAAGGCAGGCCATAAAATACTATGCAGCATTTTTGGCTGATATATCAGGCCAATGCTGAGACTACCTAAATGGACATTTTTTGGGGGGGTGGGGAACACTTTATTTGATACAGTAGAAAGATGACATGATCTCACTGATAACATGCACAAAACAGTCACACAGGCTTTTGTCTATCTTTTTGTCTGTCACCATGTTAAAGCAGGTGCTGTACAGTTTATTACACATTTGTTATTGTATGGAGGATTGGAAGCATCCCATTACAGACAGGAACTACACACTGACCTGATACTTCCTGTTTTGGTTGAAGACAAAAGAAATGAACAAGAATGTGACAATGCATTGCTTTACAATACGCAAAATGAACACACACACAGATATACACAAACACATACACACCCATGCGCACACAACAGCTCATAAAATCAACCTCCAATCAAGATAAGGCCAGCTGATTGACTTTAATTGCTTAAAGAGGCAGGATTAGAGGATATATAGAGAGGATATCACAGGACTTTTACACACAAAAGTTTAAAGACTACTTGAGAAAGTGTAGAGGAGTGCAGACCACAGACAAACCCAGAGTAAATATACCATGAATATTTAATGTAGTTACACATCCTGAAGTTGAATGTGCTTTTAGCTCTTATACCTCTATAGCAAACTCATCTGCACATTTTCGCAGCCATCAGACAGAATTTTCAGGATTCAGACAAGACAGACAAGACTCACACCAGAGCCTTGCTTTTTCCGTCTCGAGTGGGTTTTGATTGCCAACTTTTGCACACAAGTCTCGAAATTCACACCTTTATTATTTTCATCACATTCTCTGCGGCTGTAAAGCACTACTTCGAAGCATGTAAACACCTTGCAGTGAGGCAGTCAGGCTAAAATATTAAAATATTAAAACACATTCAAATATGTTTCCGAACACTGAAACATTGATTTACTAGACGTGCGACTGAGTGCCAGAAAGCTAGTTTGTATCAATGAGCCCTGCTTTCTGGGTAAGTTCTTTATTCTTAAATAATATATAAAATACAAAATAAAAGTTCATTCTTTTAATCGTGGCAACGGCGTGTTTATTTTAAAAAGAAACAAAACGAGTACCTTGCTCAAACACTTGAGAAATTATTCAAAAACAAAAATGTGTGCCCCACTCTCCACTTCTGAAATGTTTTCATGCTGTACTATTCTCACTACGTAAAAAGTCATTTACAATATGTTCTTTACATGTGTAAGTTTTTTATTGTATTATTTTTCCCAGCTGTCATTCATTCTATCCATCAATCCATGCATCTACACTATATTTAGTTATTAACCTGTTCTTTTTATGTCTTCGGGTTCTTAGGTTCCCCCAGGAACTATATCTCCCTTCTGTATTAAGTTTTACTCCCTGATTCCAGAAGAAATCTCCGCTCTGTGTAAAACTAGAGGGTGTCATGATCAGAGAATGATCAAGCTACAGAGATCACAGTAACAGCAGGCTAAAAGGCAGAATAAATGCCAACTCAAGCATCTGTTTAAACAGTTGTTACTATTAGCTGGCTTAAGTCAGCTTAAGCTGTTAGCTTTGAGAAATGTTGTCATGGATCAGGTAACTGAAAACGACAAAGTACTAACCTATTAATTACATAAAGATAAGAGAGATTTCTATTTCAACCGTCCAGTAAAGCATGTTCTGTTTTACTTTTTTGTGTATTATTCCAGAGAAATTGTCGTTTGACCATCACATGATGCAATGTCTGTGTTTTAATGAACTGTTTCATGAGACTTGTTTGAAGTGTTTGCAAATGATGGTGATTTGCAATTCTCAAATGAAATGCAGTTTAAAGTAAATTTAGAAAGAGTTAGTGCTTTAGAGCCACAGAGCTTTAGGCTTGAGAGTTAGGCATGGATATCAAGAACTGGTACTGGCTCTTTACTGGTCTATACTAAATAAGCTCCTGGTTATATCTGTACAAGTAAAATCCTAACTGTATTTAATGGTTCCCTTTTGGTAATTATAACATTTTGGTAAGGTAAAGGAAATGTGCTAAAAGTGGCAGCTGGTGGCCTGGTGGTTAGGGAGTTGCCCCAGTGATCGAGGGGTCGTAGGTTCAAATCTCAGGTTCAAAGACAGGCAGTGGCACCACTGAGGTACCCCTGAGCAAAGTACGGTCCCCACATACTGGTGCTGCACTGCTGGCAGGACACTGCTTCACTTGGTGAATAGGTTAAATGAAGGGAAGAATTTCACACTCTGCGCTGTGATCACACATGACTATATGGGCCACTTTACTTTGGTCATTTGTGTTCGCAATCCGGCTTAGAGATGACAATCACAACACAAATGCAGTGGAACGGGAATGAAGTGGAACAGGATCTAAGATCCCAGAACACATTCCTCATTTGAGATTGCAGCATTAACTGTTACAGGCATTTGGTCTGATCCGGTATACACAACTTCATTAAGCATTAAAGTTAAAAGTACCTGACGTTCTGAAGTGCACTCCTCCGCCTCTCTTTCTAACATACTTCCTTGCATCGGCTCTGTGTTTACAAACGGGTTATTCAAATATTTTTCTCTGCAACCCTGTCTGTTACTAATGTATGTAAAAGAGCTCTTGTGAACCAAGTTATCAAGAAACTCAGTTATCACTCAGGCGTGGTAAAACAGTGCTGCTACCTGCACTCTCAGGTCTCTCTCACAAAGCTATCAAGCACCGAGTTAATAATTCATTGGCCAACCTAAAACAATGCACATTCCAAAGTCAAAAAAAAATAAAAATAAGAGAATGCAACTTCAGCTGCTACATAACCTCTGGTCTTGCTTTGGGCAGTTCCAAGACAGCCACCAAACAAACAAACAAATAAAAAACCTGTTTGCTCTCTCCATTCCTTAGGGCCTCCTCGGTTGGTTTTCTCAGAAGATGTTTACAACAAAACATTTCTTCCAAGCAAACCTTATGCAATAACATCCACTTCTCCAATATCCAGTTGCGTGTACACATTTAAGACACTATTTTTTTCTGCGTCAAATCAGTGCACTTTTACCCAATATCACCATAAGCATGACTGTGTTTTCAACTCCTTTCGCATGTTTGTGCTACTTGTGATCAGTCTGCGCAATGTGAAGTAGAAGCGTAAGACATTCAGTTTTTATACGCACTCCAAACAATCCATCAAAACCAGGCTATGGCTTCTTACAATTACTTTTATTCCCATTCTTGTTCTTATTAAGGTCATAAATCATATTTATCCTTCATCACTCCTTTTGCCTTTCCTTTCCCTGGAACTAAATATAAATCCCAGTCACACGAAACCATAAAACCTTCAAATGGTCAGAGTAGTGCTGACAGTTCGTCAATGGCACTTTCTTATCAGAAGGAAATTGATTAGCCTCATCCAATACCAAGTTAAACTGTCACAATCCCTGCTGGTAAGATTCAGCCAGCTTCCTTATCTAGTCTTCTGTAAATATGACCCTCAAAGCACCCGGGCAAAACACGCAGCACTGCCCACCGTACCAATTCAGAGGACCATCTGGGTAGAATGATATAACAAATATTGTTTACCTGTGCATGGTGGATTCCTTGTCCACAAAAGGGCGCTGGAAATACGGTCCTCCTTTTCTCATGGCTTTCCTGAAGTGAACTGGGCAGGTTTCAGTGCGAGCGCTTTGCTCACAACCTGAACCTGCCTCCTACACTGGAATGTGGCCTGAGCAGCGCTGCTATGAAAAGTACCTGCCATAGGTATTTCCTCCTGCGTTTATCTCACATGAGGTCATCAGTCTCGGTGACACACGTATGCTTTAGCTATTTATTGCATTTTATGGCTACACTGATCTTAACTAGTAATGTGGACATCAAATCAGCATGCTAAATCTTAAACAGCCCATAAAATGGAAAACCAAATCTTGCTTTATCTTAACACGAACAATTGAGATGAGCATGTTAACAATGTTAAAATTTTACCATTCCCTGCCCAGGCTGTGTAGTTCAAATATGGACACTAATATACAGAAACAGCCATTTTTGAATGAATTGTTTGTGGGATCTCACAAAAACACCATATTTACATACATCCACCTATTCAGCTTACAGTTTAGCTCCCATTTATAGTGATGTTTAAGTTATAAGGAGCACTCAAATTGCTTTTTGAAAGAGGCAGGGCAGAGCCGAAGACATTTACATGTCAGTTGTAAAGGCATAGCAACAATATTTTAAAAAATCTAAATTAATATGGAAAAATATTGCATATAATCCTACATATGCATCAAAAATTGACCTCAGGACAGAAACAAAATACAGTTAAAATATAGGACATGGACCCTTTAAGCGAGTGTCATTTTTCATTCTCTGATAAAGTTATCATGGAAGGTTTTGTTCTGGCTGATCCAGGTACATTTTAATGCCACAC
>JBBIGB010000006.1:17750677-17764635 GCA_037577075.1 Alestopetersius hilgendorfi
ATCTCTCTCTCTCTCACATTTTTTCTCTCTCTCTCTCTTTCTCTCTTCCTCCCTCCCTCCCTCCTTATTCCCACATGCTGTCAGCCCTGTTTTATAATTAAAAACAACCAATGCTGAACTGATGCACTGACAGTGTTTGTTCACTCGGGTGAAACTGAGAACGAAGCGATCATGCTATCATGCTGTCAGAAATTCATTGTCTGGTTGTCTTGTTTATTGAGCGCATGTAAAGCGAATGCTGATGTTTTTGGGCACCTGAAGTAAATAAAGCCAAGTGTAATATTTGTGTGTGTGTGGTTTTGTGCAGGTGTGATGCCAGTAGCCCCCATATCCACCCTGTGGGCTGGTGCCAGGACCATGGACGCCCTCTCACAGCACCTCAGGGTAGGTACCAAGTCCGAACTGGGACCCGTGCCCTTTACTCTCTGTCCCTGTCTCTCAGCTCTGTTAGAAATGTCATTTTGATTCATCTCTTTTCACTGACTCTGTGGACTAGATTCAAGGCCAATGATTGGGCTCCATTTGTGCTATCTGTCTATATTAGAGAAGTGTCATTCGTTTGCTTGCTGACTGGATTGAACTCGCCCTTGTGTTTGCAGTCACTGTGATTTAAAGTGAGCCTAGGTGTGATATGATTTCATTTTCTGTCTGAAGGTGGATTAATGAAACTGTGTTTCAGATTCATTAGTCTGTAATTTGTCCTTTCGCCTTTGGTGCCCTTGTGTTGTATTGTTAAAAGAGACATCTCTTACAAAACTGCAGAGTAGCTGTATAGGGAGACTTCATCTCTTCTACATTTCTTTTGTAGTGTTTAAAATACAGCTCTATATATAGCTCTATAAAATACAGCTCTATATATACATAATGGCTTTTTCTGCACTGAAGTTTGAGTTAGTGCGAAAACCCTGTTAAAGTTTCAAAATATACTTTTCCCATCACGGAATATACAGTGCATGTTTGGAAGCTAAAATGCAAAATCATTCCTTTTTGAATGTCACATAAACCAACAGATTTAGATTTAACTGCCTCCTCCGCCTACAGCTGTTTAGATCCAGCCATTAGTGCGGAAGGTATAAAACGTATTTCTACACAGACTGAGGGCAGCCAGCCATACATTAGTCTTTAAAGGCCAAGTAACAATCTGTTTAAAATTGTGGAAAATTGTAATGATTTGAGTTTTAAGTGTTTGGTACATAAGCCCGGGACCTCAAGGAAACAAATAAAAAGAATATGTTGAATATGGGACCTTTCAGGAAAGCATATTATATTTCTTTTAACATCTTCCTTATCTTTAGCACAAATTATATGTTCTCTTGAGGAATACATGTGGCCTGACACAATGTGTTTTAATAATGAAAAACTGCGTTTTTGCTTTAACACATGAACTTTTAAGAGTTCGATATAACATTTGTTATCGTAATATTGTAGCAGGGTGCAATATGCAGAAAAAGGCTTTGACACAACCAAGCAAATGTAAATAAATTTGGTCTAAATACTAAATTTAATTTAATTAAAAAAATTTTTTTTGCCGGTTAAAGAAAACACATACATTTATTATTTTGCAATAGCTGATTAATGTGTGAGTGCAAAGACAGAAAACAGCTTGAAAATCGATGCTTGGGAGTAATCTGGAGACCCCACATGCATGAATGCATCCAGGGGCCGGGGTTATTTTATCACTGGCTCATCTGAAGTCTAATTGCCCCCTGAAGTGCCCCTGTCCTGTCCCTACTTGGTTGACTCATGTCCAGCACTTTACTGGTTGCATATTTATAGTTACAAGAAGTGTGTAACATATAAGTATCTGTAGTGATGCTCTTTGTGTGGTTGGATTAATTTTCCACTTATAAGCATCAGCTTTTCTTCAGCCACAACACTTCATGTTATGTTTCGATTCCACGCTTCAGATCGCATGAACAGGCGAAGGAGTGGGACTGAACTTTTTTGAACATTTGTTCAACATTGTTGGTTATCTACTCTGTTGTTGGAATGTAGCTTGCTGGCTATTGTTAGCTAGGTCTTACAGACAGTTGCTAGGAACGTCAGTTTTATTTAACTTGAAAAACTTGATTTACAAGCTCACTCATCTAAAAGACACTTCTCGCTCGTGGCAGTCATTGCTTAGTAATAAAACTAGCGCTGCATCCCAGACACCTCGGAACAAGGGAAATATCTGATCTCGCATTCGGAAAAGTATGATGAAACTCAGCTGTCCCAGCATGAACTCGGTTTGGAATTGTAATTCTCTGTAGTAAATGCTTATTGATTTGCATTTATGTGTAAGCTGTCTTGTTTGGCAGAGATATAAAGTATTAAGAGAAAGGTACTTATAGATATTCAGTACATTTTGAAGGAAAAGGCACTGTGACTGCCAGCCGGTGAAAATTACTGGAGAGGAACAGATAGTCGAGTAGAAGCCAGCCAGGGTCAAGACTGACAGCTCCAACCCCTCCTCCCCAGGTCAGAAAACATTTAGGCACAGCAGATAAAAACAGTTGTGTGAGTTTGCGGGACATATACTTCGCCCTCCGTGTAAATTGTGGCACCTGATTCACAAAAATCCTAGATTTGCCCCTGCCTGCAAGAGAACTTGGCACCTTGGTTTGCTGAAACCCTTGCAATTGACAATCAAGCTGAAAACGTGAAGAAAAAAAAACATTAACAAGATAAAATCTTCTGTCAGAGCTCAGCTCGGCTCTGTGGAAGTTGTGCTGACCAATTTGCAGCGATATCGGGCGAGTATAAAAATGCAAGTCTCTTATCTCTAACAGCTTCTCAAAGAAAAAACTTCACAAAGCCCATCAAAGTTGACAGCACACAAAAAAGCACTGGCCCTGAGACCTGCCACTATAGCTGCTTTATAGCAAATTCTATTCAGTTGGAGACTGCAGCATCCACAAAATAACTTTTTGCACTGATTCTAGTTGAATTCCTTGTTTACTTCGCAGAAAGCCCTGTGAACTTTAAAATTTATTTTAGGTAACTCCGATTTCCTTGTTATTAAATGATAAAATTCTACTTATTTCACCAAGACCATTGATAATTTTTAAATTGTAATGATTCTATTTGATTGGAGACATGCTAAGTTGTTTTAGTTCAGAAATTAGGACAGTATGGAAAATAAGAAATGTGATTATTATTATTAAGTATAATTTGTCTGTTTTATTAGACAGTTTATACCCAAGATGTTTCATGTTTTGTCAGGTCAACTTCATTCCTGGATTTTAGGCAACACTTTCCAAAAAAAGTCCAAAACATTATTTTATAATGTTATCCTTCTCACAACACTTAAAATATTTGGCACTAAGGATACCAAGGAATAAAACATTTGTTGCATCATTTTGCTTCCTGCAGGTGTGCAGTAGTTCAGTGTCATCATTGTTGTATTTTTTGTTTCAAAATTCTCCACACTGTATTGGGGACAGGTCAGAACTGTAGACCAGCATGTCCAGTACCCTGTAGTTCTGCGGCCATATCTTTACTCTGTGAATGCGGTTTTGCATTGTCTTGTTAAAAATGCATGGACATCTCTGGAAAATACAGCTCTGGGGGAAAAAATAGACCACTCAATTTATTTTTAAATCCTGCATTTCTGTGTATGACAAACATTCCATGCCAGTGCCTGTTAAATTCCTACACAAACACCTCATTCTGCTTCATGAGGTACTGATTACTGATCAACTGAATCAAATCTTATTTAATGAGGAAAAGTATAAAAACACTGCTGTAATCAACACTCTCCTCTTGCATTGTGACCAGTCAAATAGCAAAACACTACTAGAAGTGCATAGGTAATTGTTTGAATTACTGAAGTTCTGTAAACACAGCATCATTTCTCATATTCTGTGTTTTGTAATTTTCTTTAAAATGGTGCTTTAAAGAACAATATTTTTATATGGAAATTTGGAGAAATATTGTCAGCAAAACTAAGGCAAAGCTGTGCAGTTCAGTAGTTGTACCTATAAAAGATAGAAACTGAACATATTTGCAGTGATTTCTCTCTTTTTTTTCCGTGCTGTATGATGTATTTAAGGCAGCATATTGCTTAAATTTCATCCACTTTAACCCTGCCATTACAGAAATATAAATGACCTTTTTCCAACGGTACTAACACAGTCACATACCCTGACAGACCCGAAGTGCAAATAATGGTCCTGGGTGGTCCTTTTTGTCTTTGGCCTGCAGCACACAGTGCCCATTTCTTCAATAAAGGTCTGGAATACTGATTTGTCTGACCACAGTACAAGTTCCACTGTGTGATGGTCCATCCAAGTTGCCTCCGAGCCTAGAAAGCACCACTTTTGGTTAACACAAGGCTTCTTTTTCACACAGTTTTAAGTGACATTTGTGAATATAAATCCGTACTATAGTACTTGACAAAAGTTTGCCAAAGTAATCCCTTGCCCATATGGTTCTATCAGCTGTTGATGACTGTTTTTGATGCAGTGAGGGTTCAGAGATGTTCAACTTAAGATTGAGCCCTTACCATTTACTCGTTGAAATTCCTCCATATTCATTGAATCATTTAATGATATACACTGTAGAGGGAGAAATACACAAATCCATTCCAATCTTGCTTTGAGGAATGTTATTTTTAAACATTTAAATCCTTTTTAAACAGGAGATCCATGGCCCTTCTTTTCTGCTCAGAGCCTTTTGTGGATATTATTTTTGTACCAAGTCATTATTACTGTACAGCTTTTTTTTTTAATGTGTTGCATGACCTGAAATACAGGAGTATATTAACAAATTATATTAAGTTGACCAAACAAAACATGAAACATGTTGGGTTCATACTGTCTGCAAATGAAATAAAAGTTTAAGGAAATTTAAGAATAACTGCATGTTAACTGCATTATTGCATTTGTAATATTATCCCAACTTTTTCTTATCAAAATCTGGGGTCAAGTCGGTAAAAGAATGTCAGAAGTACCTAACTGAGATTAAATTAAAATTGGCAGCAGTATAATTTACATTTAAAGATGTGGATTGGAGGATTTGACTGATATTAAAATTTTAAATATGTTAATAACGCCCCTAACCTCCTTACTTAAGTTAAACCAAAAGCATTTTAAGCTTTGAGATAGGCCATATAAATTGGCCACTGAAAGGCACTCAGGCAAGCACTGCAATTTATAGGATTAAAGCCACTTCATGTGCATTATTAACCAACCCCAAAGATATCAACACATCCAGGGAAAAGTTCACTGCGAGAATTTACTGCTGCAATTAGATCACTACCCACTGATGAAATTTAGGGACAACATTTTGCAAAGCATATACTGAGGTCACTGTTGCTACTTAGAATGTGCAGAAACTCACAAAATTGTAATGCTTTCCCCAAGGTCTTTCTATGAAGCATATGTTTTATTTTAAGGGATTTCATTTACTTATACAGTAAATGTTGATAAAGGATCAAAACCTTCTGGCCCCATCCACCTCTAAAAACACCTACAATTGGCACGCGGGCATCGGAACTGAACCATGGAGCCATTGAAGAACATGGCCTGGTCTGATAAATAACATTCTCTTGTGGATGCTTGCTTAGGAAAGAGATGACACTGTGGGAGAGTTGTAAGCTGGCGGAGGCAGTGTGATGCTCTGGACAGTGTTCTCCAAGATTTTGTGTCCTGGCAGTCATGTAGATGCTGAACATTGTTGCAGACATTGCTGTACACCTCTTCATGACAACAGTTTTCCCAAATGGCAGTGGCCTCTTTCAGTAGGATAAGGAGACCTGCCACACTGCAAAACTGATCAGACCATGACACGACAGATACCAGAACAAGCCTTCAGAGTTCAGGTGGAGTCCATGCCTTGATGGGTCAGAGCGGTTTTTGTGTCACAATATGAGGCAGGTGGTGTCTGTGTTCTGGCTGATCAGTATGTGCTTCTAGTTTTAGTGTTTTGGTGGCAGTTTATTTTTTTTCCAAGATGTGTTGTTTGACCCCCAAGTCTTCTGTATTCATTAATCAGAACAACTTGGAATATTTCCCTTTACATTGTCACACAAGATAGGCCCACTTCTTGGCACAGTTTTACTATGCAACCCTAGGCTGGATTTTGGGAGATCATTGTGGTACAGTGGGAATCGTGGAGAGAAAGGTGTCATTATTTGCAGATAATTGTGTATCTCTCCTCTAATTATCCCTCCTTCCTCTTTAAAATTGTGAAACTCTTTGGCAGATACTCTGGAAACTCGGTTAACTGGGGGGAAATGCATATTTATGCCTCTTAAAATGACCTGCATTAGGCGACACTGCCAATTTTTGTAAATCTGCATAGTTTCCTATATTTGGCAGTGACTGTTCCCAGAAACCCCATACATATATATTTGCCATGGCACTCATTAAATTGAAGAGACTGCAGTCCCTGGTCCCTGTCTCTGGTTGGGAAAAGTTAGTGCAGTAAAAATATTTTTAATTTGTAAAACCTAACATATATCTAAGGCACATCTACAACTCTTGCCTCTCTTTTTTATTGGCCAGCTAATGCCCAAGCAATGACCTACTGGTAGGACAGTGTGTCCACGAATTATAGACTGATGTGTTTTCCTAGGTGGTGGGTAAGAAATCACAGGCAGATACTTGTCTGCGATGCTGTTTTCAAAAGTGGACCCCATCAGCCAGATTATAGGTGATAGTTTTAATTTGAGAAATCCTTTAAAACAGAGGTCCCCAACTACTGGGCTGCAGACAGTCATTTGGTACGGCACAGGAAGACAGAATAAAAATGTTTTACTGATTATCAGTCAGAAAGATCTTTCATTTGGACATAAACACTCGTCTCAGTTACCGGCTCATAGGAGGGAAACAAGGACAGGGCTCTCACTAATTCAGCAGAATGGCCAGTTGTATTTATATGCACTTAGTTTTTTTTTTTTAAAATTGTGTATATATACTGGTTTGTGGCACAAAAAAGGTTGAGGACCGCTACTCTAGAATATTGAAACAAAAGAAAGTCTTGAAAATCCTAGAGATCTCAGTCTGTTTCAATCACAACTTTCCACTAGCCTAAAGTGATGAAACATTTTTCACTTGGAAGGAAAAGGGAGATATTATAATCAGAGACATGTAGATTGCTTTTTTGAGCAGCTGAAGTCAACTTAATCGTGCCAGTTCTTCTGTTTCTTCCATTATAAACAGGTCTGGCATTTTATGATCTATTGCTTCAGTAATCTTAAAGGTCCCCTGGTAGTGAAACAGCCCCCATGACTCATGAAACAGCTCTCCTGAATTGGAGCACTGGATCTCTCATTTTGTCTCTCTGTTCTGTAAGAACCTCAAGAAGTCTTAAAGCAGCTAAGGATGCAGACCTTTAATACAAAACAGTCTAAGTTAAAACAGTCTATTCAGTTTGGGACAACTTAAACAGATGGCTTTAAGAAATTATTTCAGCTTCACAGCAAGAGGCAATATATTATATAACTGAAACACGTCAAATTTAGGAGACCGTTTCCTTGACTATCTTAGCTTGTCATGCCATTTTTCTGGCTAAGAATGTTTATAGATCTCTTCTCTCAGTATAGTGAAAGTGTAAATATTTTACTGTAGTCTGGTTTTTATTGTTTTGTTCTGTTTTGTGTGTGTATATATTTCTCTTGGAAGTGTGTATGTTTGGAATTCCTAAAAAAAAATGTTGTTTTAAACAATATAAAAGCTACTTCTGATCATTCTTTAACTACACACTCACTCTGTGCTATTTCAATCAATCGTATTAAAAGTAATTCAGAATATGCTGTCCATAGCAGTTCTTTCACAGACTAACTGCAGATTTAAACAAATTCAAAACAAAAAAGGGACAGTACAGCAACGTGTTTACATTGGACACAGTAAAATGGATCAGTGTGCACAAAACCTTTTTGCGCAAACCATCCTTTGTTCTTGAGTGCACCATGATCATTTGGATCAATAAGAACTTATTGTTGTCTTATGTCACACAAAATTGTAACACAAAATAAATCTATGAATTTCAGACTATACTAATCCAGCGACAGCACTGAGAGGCCATGTTAGTAATATAAAAGAGAAATGGCAGAAATGTGTTCACATTACCAGACTGTGTTCACATTACCAGAATGAAGTTTCACAAATCTGTTCTGCCCCAGTTCATGCCTTTGTGATCGTAATGTGAGCAGATTATTTCACTGTGGCATGTATGCACGGATTTTAATGCAATGTTCACAATATAGCAGCCTCAACAAACTTTCTACTAACAACAAAAGTTTCTACTAACAAATGTAGAAGAATCAAAACACCTTGTCATTTTCCTCTTCTGCCTTAAATGGCTGAGAGCTGAGCAGAGCTAATGATGTGTGCAGTGAAGGCCTGTACTGTTTGTTGATGTTGATGCATTTACACGATGTTACTTATTAGAATGTGTACATTTTAAGGCAAATTCATTCATTCATTCTCCAAATAAACTGAATCCCATTTAATCTTCTTCCAGGACCCCAGAGTCCTGATAAGAATCTGCTTGCTGCATTCTTGTTTGTTGGTGTTCTGTCAGCTGTTTGCCATGATAAGCCATAATGATTGTACTCTTAATTCAATAAAAGCCCACCTTAGATCCCTGAATCTGTCTCTGGTCACAATATAGGCATCTGTGCAATCAGAAGAGCGTTCACTTATAAATATTTATTGATCATACAAACAAATAGGTCTGTGATCTAAATCTGATTAATACTAAGTCAGCAGGCCTTTCAGATCAATTCTGTCATCTTAAAACAGCAACTTTTCTGGATCTTTACTAATAAGAGTATAGGCACAATTATTTTGTCAGCAATTTCACATATGTAATGTATTCTACAGTCCTTTCAACATTGTTTCAGAATGTGCTGTTCACAGTCCACATGCTGTGCATTTAAAAAGAAATGTTTCAACCTGGATCATCTTTTATATGAGGTACAGCTGTCAAAACAGAGGTTACTTTTAAATCTCAGTATTAATGCTAGAGTCTCTTTAATTCTAAGGGACAAAAAGAGTTTGGATAATGTAAAAATGCATTAAAACTGTTTTACTTATAGAAACTTTAGGGATGACAGTCCCCAGGGTAAGGGAACATGACACAAACTCTGATATTTTATTTAAATACCACAGAAAGTTTTTAGGGTGAGTTTGTATTCATCATTAGATAATAGTGATCAGCATGTTAATGGATATGTAAGAAACTTATGTAACAAGATGTATGTGTGGGGAGAGAAGTACATTTTGGTTTAGAAAGGTAAAAAATAAGGAGAAACGTTTCTGGGGTAAGCAGTCCCACCAGAAATAGAATTACCATGCCCTCTTGATAATACAGTTTTAGCACAAAGTAACAAAGTTACTGACTGAGAACTATGAGCTGTTTCTCTAGTTCATTTGAATTCAGTTTCATTATTTCAGTTGTTTTTTTATGTAATTCAATTTTTATTGGTTGTATCGTTATTATTTATACCTAATTAGAATAATTGCATGTCTAAATTCTAAAACTCTTGGGGTATATTTAAAACTGGTACTGTAATGATGACTGAATTAGTAATATGGCATGGTTAAGGATTGACCTAATTTTGACCATTGTATTTTCTTTGGACTAGAAGAATATCTTAACTTATCAAAGCTGTCACAGAAACTCTCACTTGGAGCTGTGGTTGGTAAAGATGCTCTCAGTGCACATTGTGACTAGTTAGAGGGTTCACTTGCAAATCGTTGACTTCTGCAGTATTGCAATGAACTGTTACATTTTATCCGTTTCTCCCCTACCCCTCTCTCCTCCACCCAAACTGCAGCTGTCATCAGTTTCCCCTTTTTAAGCGCACTGAGCGGCCTGGTCTACTAGAATAATCCTCAAGCACAGTCATTATATGTAATATCATTTACTGGCTGCTGCTCTTATCATATCTTTTTAGTTCAGCATTATCGTATGTGGAGCTGCAGACCAGGCCGGAGCACGAAGCGCGTAATTGAGCATTGGGGAGCGTTTTTGGAGAGAGCCTGGCTTGGCCACACAGCTCTGGCACCATGGAGAGATCGTCTCAGCCATGGGTTTTGGGGTGTGTTGGGTGAAATGTGGCTGAAGCTGATAGCACCTAGTGCAGCCAGAGTGCCCTGAGCAGGAGCTTAGCAAGGTTAAAGCCAGGAGAACGCAGGCAGGATCATATCAGTATGCAGAGACTGAACAGTCCCACAGAGGATATGGAATGTGTCAGCTGCCCTTCGCTGTGTCTGGTGCAGCTCTTCTTACCAACTTACACTTACTCTCAGAGGAAACGGTTAAAGTGTGAATGCACTGTACAGGGGATGAGAAAGTGGCAAATTCTATTATGGTGGGCTTTAATTCAGACAACTAGATTATGTTACGCTGGGATTCTGCCTAGCGTCTCCTGTATGCAACACAGATTTCATTATAGATAAGAAGCGTACATGTGTCTGCAGGGGTGAAGCAGTGATTCTCCACAGGGTGAAACTCCTCCTGAATTGAAACATGTGAAAAGGAAACCAGGACATTAAGTCTCTCAGATGCTATTTAGCAAAGTAAACCACATCTGTCTTCTCCGTCTTATAATTTGATGGTTAAAGAAAAGCCTCTTATCTGTGAGAAAATCCATTTTCTTCATTAATTGAGAGTTTATTCAAGATATAAATCTCCGCAGCCCAGTGAGTCGAGACAGGGGAGCTCGGATGGGAACGTTTGCTGGAAGATAAAAACTGTACAGGGAAACAAGGTTGCCGTTTAAAAAATTTTAACTGGTCAGGTGACTTTGGCAACAAGTGCATCTTGTTTTGAAGATTTCCTCATCTAGTAACAATAAACTCTTAGTTTAGCTCTACTGGATACAAGACCTTCAAAAAGGTCATACATTTACATGTCACTTACATGTTGTTAATTATTCAATCTTGGAAATATATCATAATTATAGTAATTAATAGTAGATTTAAACAATTTTAGACACCAGATGCCTTTTTATTCAGTCTTTACTTTTATTTCTAGTTGTTTGCCTGAGGTTTGATCACCACATTTCAAAAGCAAGACTTTGTCAGTCTGTTCTAACTTTTTATCAGTTTTGTACAGCTTTTTCCATTGTGAAATCATTGATGGCTCTGTTCACCATTGGCATGTAAATTTGGTGTTAATTTTAACAACAAATTTTTAAAAATGGTCAAAATCTGTGAAGTAGTGGCATTATGTTTTCATACATTTGTCTGAAACCTTTTTTTTTTTTTTTATTCTGTAGAAAACAACAGCTCCAAAGTTTAGAGCAACACAACTACTGTTTTATAAAGAAACCTGTTTTGGCATAAGAGGCCAGGAACGTCCTCTAGGATCAGAATTGGATCCCTATACCTAAAGTAAAAGAAATTCTTTCATTTATGAACCAGTGAAGAATCTCCAAGTAATGAAAGTTCTAGTCTACTTTAAAAAAAAAACACCTCGGTTCTGTGAAATATTTTGGTGTCCTTGGATCCACATGATAAAATGTGTATACGTACAAAAATTCTGAATTTTCTTTGGTCTCTTAATCTTTCAGTGCAAAAGCATAAAGCTCCTTGTTTTTGTACATAATGTACAATGCCTTTATACTTCAACTTTGGACAAAAAATATTCC
This sequence comes from Alestopetersius hilgendorfi, assembly GCA_037577075.1. NCBI lineage: Eukaryota > Metazoa > Chordata > Actinopteri > Characiformes > Alestidae > Alestopetersius > Alestopetersius hilgendorfi. The sequence continues at coordinate 17,762,262 of JBBIGB010000006.1, forward strand.
CATGCATAATGGGCATCCATATTAATGTCAATTTTAGCCCACATTTCCAAAAGCTTTTGTGCTTTATGTCCAAGCAGTACACTCCCACATTCCAGGACGACCACTGCAGTGTGTCTGTTTTTAACTGGTCCAACAGACATGACTGGGCATTCTGACAATTTGACGGATTGGCAGTCCCAGTTCTCACCGTGGAAAAGCAGGTGAAATGCTGAGATAGGCTCATATGACCTATTGCTGAAATGTACACTCAGACTGGGGAGGAGTGGGCTAAAATGGACAGGAACTCAAGAGACTGTCTTTGCCTGACAGGACTGATTCTGTTACTTAAACAATGTTACACTTAATTATTTATTGTCTGGTGAACTCATGAAATTCATAAAATGAATGTAATTTTAATGTACTTGGGAGGGATGTCTCACACTTCATTTAATGCTCCTTAGGCCAGTGCAGTGTCATTTACTTTTTAAAACATACTCTTGTTTTTTGTATGGCTACACAACTGTTAGAAGTCTTTGGATTCAGAAACTACTCTGGAGGCACAAAGATACAATCATCGTTCTTTATTCAAGCTTGGATTTATCTTCACTTTCAACAGTAAAACCCAATGACAAACAAAAAAACAAGACAATAAAATAATAATAATAAAAAACAGGTCAAATAAACTTATTATGCAAAGAAATCAAAGCAAACAAAAATAGTAATAGAAGTACAACAGTTAAAATAATGACCGCATAAAAATACAGTGAAAGCAAAATTTTGAAAAGCCTTCAGAGCAAATGAGTCAAGCCTTAGTGTGTCTTATCAAAAATATATAACAAACAAAAAGATGTGGAGGTGAGAGCCTCAGACAGTACTAGTTTTCTGTCAAAGTTCTAACATTGCCAGTGTGAACACTACCAATAAGATTGAGCTGTGATTGAAGTTCAGGTGCATGCAGTGCTGCACATTTACAAAATACATCACAGCTGTATGTGTTCTATGCTATATTTGGTCTTCTGGACTGTCTCTGTGGTTGCTGGTGTTTGCCCCAGTTAGTGCTAACATTCACCATTTGCCATAGCCATTATTAGTCTATGCAGCCATTTTTCTCAGTCACATGCCTTTTTTTGTGGGGGGGGTTGTGTTTTTTTCTGTTGTCGTAATATCAATGAGCCTGGAAGCGCATGCCATTCCCCTTTTTCTAATCAGGTTTTGTTTTTGGCTTCTGTTCAAGGACACCCCAATCCAGAACATTTTGTATGGGAGGAGTACTTGGAAGACAACAGCGCTTCTGCAGTTCCAAGCCAAGCCTTTTGTATGGTGAGTATAGGGCTGTGTTCACATCACAGTAAGACAGAAATGCACATCTGAGTGTGTGTGCATCCGTTCACGTGTGTCCATTTATATAGGTGTGTTTGCGCCTGTATGCGTGCGTGAGAGAGCGAGACTGCAATGATGAGAGTAAGCGTGTGTGTTGGTATTGATGTCATGCTATTTTTGAGCTCTGCCATGTTGTACTGCAGGATTAAGTGTTGCATAATGTCTCCCCATTATTGATAAATCCCAACTGCCATGTCTCGCTGAAAAGAAAAGTGAAACCTCAAGGCTGAATGCATTTTGAATGAATGTGTATTAAAGCAGCCTCACTGCTCCCTCACAATAGGAGTCGTAAACACTTCCATTGCAGAAATGCTTTATGTCTTTGGGCGAAAGCCCAGCAAAGGATCTGACAAATACTGTCCATCTGCAGAGAGCCCCACACGGATTTCAGGTCAACATGAAGTTAGAGGCGGTGGACAGGCGAAACCCCATGCTGATCCGGGTCGCCACCGTCATGGACACTGAAGACTACAGAGTAAAGGTGAATAAGGAGCGTTCTGGGGAGTATGGAGACTCAGGGTGCACATAAAATGCATTGGGGCTGTCAGATCATTTGTTTTCCAGTTTCATAAGAGACGATTAATAGTTGGAATTACACGGCATTTTTATATTCTAATACTGGCCCCTCTTAGGCCTTTACACCTGGCATTAGCTGATTTTTTTGCTTCTTTAAAACAGTGTAAGATTGAGACATCCCTCTTAGTGTTTGTGTGTCATCAGTTTTAAGGGCAGTGTTGGGTTCCAGCCGGATGTTTTTTATCCACACTGCTGAGTGATGGACTAAAGAAAGCACTTATACAGATGACCGTTATGTAAAGTCGTATTTGACTTTATTTACCATTTAATAATGGTTTTGAAAAATCCTTAAGTTAATTTATGATGATGTTTATTGAAATAAGTTTCTGATAGTCAGACTGCTAATACTTTTTGACACAGCATTTTCTGCTGTGTGTGTGTGTGTGTGTGTGTGTGTGTGTGTGTGTGTGTGTGTGTGTGTGTGTGTGTGTGTGTGTGT
>JBBIGB010000006.1:17782250-17810594 GCA_037577075.1 Alestopetersius hilgendorfi
TGTGTGTGTGTGTGTGTGTGTGTGTGTGTGTGTGTGTGTGTGTGTGTGTGTGTGTTTGTGTGTGTGTGTGTGTGTAAAACCAATAATGCAAGCTTGCTTTTTTATCTCTCCCTTTTTGCTCTCATTTTCAGTGCCTTCGGTTGTCCCTACTCAGACATTAACGTGAAGAAAGAGGTTGTGCTGCCTGATCGGCTGGGTGGTGAGAAGCAGATAGCCTTTGTCCCTGTGCACTTTGTGCAGAAGACCAAACGGCTGTTTGCGGAGGACCAGGGAGAGGACGAGGTGCAAGAAGAAGAAACTCATTTGGACAACAGGTGATGAGCTGCTGTTATTGTACTAACCATGTCTGGATTGGGTCAGTCCTACTAAAACAATTTGCTCATGGTTTTGCAAAAATCAGAGGCCACCCTTTAAATTAAAACTGCCATCAAGTTGACATCCCTAACTTGCACAGTACTGGAAAAGGAAAATTTAGAAAAAAAAAAATTTCTAAGTTAAAAATCTTAAAAGTTGTGTTTTATCTGCGAACTATAGCATAAAACATAATTTCCTGAGAGTGTAATGAAAGCCTAAGGAAGTTCATTACAAAACCCCCCATGAAAATTCACAAGAATGAAACTTCTGTCTTCGTTTTTGTCTAAATGGAGATGTGGTCAAAGTGGATGGTTTCATTATCACCCTAGACAGCAAGCTGGCAAGTCCCCATAGAACCGCTCACATTCATTAACTTTTTCACGGTGCATGACTCCACATGAGTAAATGAACAAAGACCTGATTTCAAAAGCCACTTCATTTCGTGCCCAAATTCACAACAGAACAGGCCATGAAATGCTATTTAAGTTTCAGTCGCTGCACAGCTGTATTGTTGCCTCATCTGAGTAGAGAGCTGATGGACTGGATCTTGCATTTACTCTTAGCAGAAGCCTCGGAGGCGGCCAAATTGCATTTCTTGCTTGTACACACAAACACACAGAGGCATGGGCACCGCATTGGCGTAAATGCTGAATCAGCAACACAGAGCCGGCTTACGCATCCTCAGAGGGATTGTGTGAAATTGCATTGGCCCCCCCCAAAGCTTAAGACTAAGTCAGTGGCAGCTGGCCAGGGGTTCAGAGAGCTTGTCCAAAGTTATAGTCCCGTGTACTGCTTGTACTTTTTTATTGTAAAGCAGACCCAGTTATTTGCTTGCTTTTTAATGCTTAAAGTCTCTCTCTCTCTCTCTCTCTCTCGCTCTCTCGCTCTCGCTTTCTCTCTCTTTCGCTTTCTCTCTCTTTCGCTCTCTCTCTCTCTCTCGCTTTCTCTCTCTCTCTCTCTCTCGCTTTCTCTCTCTCTCTCTCGCTTTCTCGCTTTCTCTCTCTCACTTTCGCTTTCTCTCTTTCGCTTTCTCTCTCTCTCTCTCTCTCTCTTTCTCTCTTTCGCTTTCTCTCTCTCTCTCTTTCTCTCTCTCTCGTTCTCTCTCTCTCTCTCGTTCTCTCTCTCTGTCTGAGTTCAATAAAAAAGGGTTTATGTTCAGAGATCTTTGGAAGAAAGAGTGGTAATTTGTTTAGAAGGGTTGGAGTCTTGTCAAAAAGTGGTACCTGCCAAGTGATGGAACAGAGTGTGTACTCAGTGTGGGTGTCTGTGGTCGTGGGAGTGTTTGTGTAACTATCTTCTCTCTATCTAGCATCAATAAATATGTTCTGTTCTATGATGGCTATGGTCCGTTTATCTACCCCACAGCATGTTTGGGTCTATGTTTCTGCATATCAGACCAACATAAACATAGATCAACCCAAGCTGTTTCATACATGAACAGATCAAGATGGTAAAGAATTGCTCCTTGCTGTTCTCAAACAAATATTGATACAATGTTATGGATCTGAGGGAAAGCAGCTTTCATCTGCTATAAGGGAAATACTATAAGTAGCACAAGGAGAGACTTTAATCCTCCACTGCAATCTAAATGCAAATTGTTCTTGTTCAATTCCACTCTCAAGTCTCTTCAATTTTCATTGATCTCCCAGTATTCAGATTGTGTAGGACACCTGTTCTGAGATCCTTTTCATTTTGAGTAGTAAAGCTCAACCGATACAAACTGCTCTGCATTTATAGGCACCCTTGGTGAAAAGAGAAAAAGAAATGGAAAAAAATCGCTTATTTTATGTGAGATAATATCTCTTATCCCTTATAAAATTATTTATAATTCATTAACTTGATAGTTTAAATAAAATAGAAAAAACATTGAAAAAATCTCTACAATGTAATTTAATTAAATTATTCTAGAATAGAATAAAATAGCTTTCTTTGCCAACTGTTCAATTTGCACAGTTGTACAGAGCTGTCAGTGCCAGGTGGGCAATCAGGGGAGTGAGGGGGCAGCTGCAGGTCTCTGGTGGTTAGAGAGTTGTCCCCACACACTGCACAATGGGCTCACTGGCTGTCCACTGCTTCGCCTGGGTGAAAGGGTATATGTGGAGAACTATTTCGCAAAGTTCACACTGTGTGCTCTGCTATGGTGTGTTCATGCAGGACAAAAAATGCCACTTTACACTTTTTATTGAGCTAGGATGAGGATGAGAAGAGTAATGGCTTTAGTGATGAAACTATTCAAGTGTCCGGTGGTCCTGGTCTTGATGGAGCAGAGCATTTTGTAATGGGGCAGTAAGCTAGGTGTGATGGGTCCACCGCTATTTCTTTGCTTTGGCATCATGCAGAACATTCACATGCCCCTATTCCTGGCCTGGGAGCAGAATAGCTCTTCAAATGATGGATTGCAGTCTGTGTTTGGTGTGGGAAGAGAGTGTAGGTACCACACAGTGGATGTACGGACACACACTTTATGGGTGCTCTGAAGAGCTACAGACTCCTTAGCCGTCTGATGATGTGTGGGATCAGTTGGTGACATGAGTCCCATTTCAGGTCACCAGTGATGTTGGTACACAGAAACGTTAACAGACTCTGCCTCCTTTATGGCTACATGGTTGATGTGTTGTAGAGCATGTGAAGATGGATGATTCCAGCAGTACATTGCCATTTGCTCCATCTTGTTGACACTGAGCTCCAGAAAGTTTTCTGCACACCATGCTGACAGCTGTGACATGGTGTTCTTACAGGCCAACTCATTGCCCTTAATAATAATAATAATAATAATAATAATAATAATAATAATAATAATAATAATACATGAGGCCTAGGATCATGGTGTCTTCAGCAGACCTGCGCAGCTTGATGGAGAAGTTGTAGAGAGAATACATATATTACAGATATGCATGTACAGATATGATGCAACCTTGCAGAGCTCCAGAAGGCAGACAGGTGTGTGCCTGTTGCTTACTGTTGGTCAGGAAGTCCATAATCCACTTGCAGATGGGGCGTGGTACCTGCAGCTGTAACAGCTTGGTATACAGATGGTTGGAGAGGATGTTATTAAAGGCTAAACTGAAGTCCATAATCAAAGCCCTGACATTGATGCCGCAGGCTAACAGCATTGTCCACAAACTGGTTGGCTTTGTGGGGAAAACCAGAAGCACTTTCAGGGCAGTCTATTGTCATTCAGGCACATGATTCTGTTCCTTTTTGGAACTTTGTTGAGTTTGTTGGAAAGTCCCAGAAATTGTGATTGCAGTGGTTTTTATTGTAGTTTGTGATTGTATTCCAAACAGATGCAGAGTCTAAGAAAACAAAATACCTTATTTTTAAACAAATTTGAACAAATTAGTCACAGTTATTGGCACCCTTGCCTTTTGTAGTTTGTGTAACATTCTTTTTCAGCCTTTAGTAAATTGTGTAACCTAAAGCTGGACATGTACTGTGTGATAATTTTTTTTTCCTGTCGCATTATTCAGCTCCTGCTTAAACTTTATGACTGAATCGCAGGGGTTAAAAGTTCGTAACACACGATTCATGTTCTCACACTGTACGGCCCGATGCTATGATGTGACCTGACTGCTCACACTGTACGTCCATACACAACACATGGGGCTCTTATTACCATACCTTACTGATGTTGTAGGCTTTATCGAATGATGGGTAAACTTTTAATCTGACACTTCTACTTTCATTAGGCAACATTTAATTGTAGCCTTTTAGTGTTTTATTTTATTGGATTACTGGCCATTAACTACAGTATTTCCCAGACTAGTGACTTTTACACTTTGACTTGAGTAACATTCTAGTGAGTGACTTGAACATATACCAAAGTGATTTTTGGGACTTCTTTCTGCTTTATACAACATTGGTTAAATATGTTGTATAAAGTGTGGATTTGGACATACATTTTGGATCATTATCCTGCTGGAAGATCTAGCCACAATACAGCTTTTTGGCGGAGCCAGACAGATTTTCATTTGAAGCCTCCTGGTACTTGAGGTCATAATGCCTTGCAAACACATTTGTGGTGAGATGTTGGAGAAAAGACTTTATTCTGCCACTTCTTTCACATAGTTTGTTGGCATGGCGGTGGTATGCAATTGTAATTTTGGAGACTGGAAGTGATTCTGCAGAAACGTTTGCCTTAATCTTCTTCACTTTGCATTAAGGAAGAATAAACATGAATCCTCCAGTCAGGTCTATCACTGCTCTTGTTGTTTTAAATTATTTTCCTGACAGTGGATATGGGCCTGTAGCTGTCAACACACTTTTGTCAACACACTTTCTTTTGTGCTGGCCTGTGTTTCACTCTGTGTTTTTATCCCAGTCAAACAGGAAGGCATGGGTGGGTGAGAGTTCATGAACACAAAGGTAGACTTACAAAAGTAATATAAATGTGAACATGCTTCAGTTACATTTCACTCCTAAGAATTTGTAGGTTTGCCAATAATTGCAACACGAGGAAAATTTGACAATATTTGTTTTAAAGAATTTTCCTAGTTCTCAGTGTGAGGTAATGACCCCTACAACCATTTTGTTCCATGACCCCCTTCTTTCTTTTTTGGTTTGTTGGTTGGTTTGTTTGGTTTTTCTCTTTGGATAGACTCATTAACCAACGGTATCACTGATTATAGAACAGGCTGAAAAAATTTATTTTTTTTTGGTAGTGGGATAAATCCTGCCAGTAAAGCATTGATATTCAGTGGCTTGCTTAACACTATAACCGTAACTGCTGATGCAGTTTAGTGATTCCTTATGCCATGATATTCACTTTTATGACCTCAGTACTGAACATAGTTAAATAACAACACATAAGACATATCTACATCTGACCTTACAAGATAACTACTGACTATCTTTGAAGATAGCTGATGGAGGGGGGAAATTGTCAGTTATAAAATAATATAAATGTATTGATATGTATCATTAATATACAGATTATTTCTTTCATGTTAAAATAAACTAAAAGAGACTAATAATTAAGGAAAACTTTGCTTTACACATATTATTTGAGATGTTACTGCTATTCATTTTATATTATGAGATGTGACTATTAAAAACTGAACCTGTTTCATAATACAACAATCTAATCAGTCAGTAATGGAGTCACCAATGGTGGCTGTGTAATATTTTACCAAATTGAATTGTGTTTGTGGATTTAATTGGTTGTCAGAACTCATTAACATGAGTTTTCTAATTGATCAAGCTCTATTTGATTGTATGACCATCCATTTTCTTGTTCTCTCAGGGAAGATCTTTCGGGCTACGACGGCACCCCTCGTCTACGCGGTCGGCCTCCAGGCCACAGCATGGTGAAGCTTAAGGAGGAAACTTCATCTCAGGGACAGAAAGCGCTCTCTCCCCTGGGGAAGAGGGGAAGACTTCCCTCCAGGTAAGTGAAGTCCATCCAGTACACCTTCAGAACTGCATCAAGCCACTTTCACACTTTTTTGAACCTCTGATGTTAGTTTTATTAAGTCTTTTGAAGAGACACAGCCTGAATGATGAAACTCTGAGCAACTTAATGTTTTTTTCATAGCTCAACACAATATAAAATAAAGAACATGACAGACTGCTTTGAATAATCTCATATTAATGTCTGCACCCTTAAAAGCACTTTTTTTTGGCCACAGTATGTCACAAGGCAAATAAATGGTTAGTGAGAAACGTGAATTACCGATGCTTGAGGGAGGTTGATGAAATTTAATACTTCAGTATTTTTCAAAAATCATATAATTTCATATCAAATCATGCTTTTCAGTAAACAAAATCAAATATGAACTATAATTAGCATATCAAGGTGTCTGTGTGTTACTACTTTAGCACTTGCTAACAAACACAAGACGTCAACAAACACCCGAGTTGTTTTCATAAATACATTTCCAACCCTGCAGAACGTGACCACCCTACCCTGTATTGAAACATATATTATAGCATAAAACTGCTATGAAGAAATAACAGGGGCCTTTGGGGCATCAGTTAAAACTTTTTGTTAAAGCAGCAGCTTTCTGAAATGCTGGAGTTGTGGCACATTAAAATGTGCAGCAAAGGTTGTATGTTTCAGTGCTCTAGAGCAGGTGGCAGTCTCACTAAGCTGCAATAGAGAGACAGCACACACAATGACATCCAGTTCACCCCGAGGAAACACTCTGGCAGAAAGGGAGAAATGATGGTATTGATTTTCTACTGGTAAAGTGTATTACATTTTGTAAATTGTTAGACAAATGTTTTTCATAAGCTACGTTATTACTGCTGGACAATATATTGTCTGTAATGATGCTCTGATGCAAGTTTGGAATTTTAGCAGCAAAATCTGAGCGTTCTCTTTGGTGTCACAGAGCAGAACAAAAATAGTACCAAAAAAGGTCCTGTTTCCTGTTTGCAAAAGATTCCTGTAGCATGGGCTTGCAGATTTATTTTTTTTTAATAAAGTTAAAGTTGGTGATCAGCTGTATTTTTTTAATGGACAGAGACCAAGTTTTGCTTTTTTAGTTTAGCACAGAAACTGCAAGTCTAACATTATAAACACTAGGTCAATAGACACATTAGATACATTTCTGACCAAACAGAATCTTACTACCCAACCCTATCTTATGGACATGAATTCTTTACAGACAGGACCTAGATGCAGATTAAGCAGGTTGAGACATTTTAGAGGTTTAGTTACAGTAAATAATTTAGTGACAGTAAACTGCTAGTATGTTTAATGATAGATTTGAAAGATTTAATAGCACAATCTGAATTTGCCCATTTGGTGATGGGCAAAGTTTTGAGTGAAAAACTGTGTTTATTTATTTTTAACCAAACCATTCCCTTTAGATTGTTAATGAGCCCATGCTAAGAGAATATCTTCCACCCATGACTGTCTGATGCAAGATGTTAACTAGCTGTTAACCAAAGGGAATACACTGCGTGTATCCGAAATCGCGCACTACCATCAATGCACTGAGATTTAGTGTGTAGTGCGCACTGCTGTGGGTCAGTGCTGTCCTAAACGGAACACTAACGTTTTGCACTTAGCGGAAGTGACGGACTAGCATTTGCTCGCGATTCTTCAGCCCACCAAAATATCTGCTGGTTTTACCGCAATGTACATCAGTAAAATAATTTTATTAACGTTACTTAGATTTATACGAACCAGCTGCCTCCGCTTGGGCTTGTATTTGCTGCCATTATCCAACTCAAACACGTTGAAAGTCCCGCCCCCTCTGCTATGTGGTCAAAATGCCGCCCGTTTAGTGCGTTTAGTGCGCATAGTGTGCATCGTTCTGCATTGCGTTTTCTTGCCGATTTCAGTGCAGCATCTGGGTACTTTCAGAGTTTTAGCTCGGTTTTCAATGTGGGCGCACTACGCACTAAAAGTGTGCAAGTGCGTGGTTTCTGACACACTCAATGTCTGGTTTCTTACTATTATCTTACTGTTAAGTTTTGTTCATTGAAAGCAAAGTTACAGCAAACTGTAGATCTCAGAAAAGTACAACTTGTGTGTCTGTCTTCTTGTTATATTGTTCAGCAATTATAACAGACCGGATGAAACCATTTGTCTGACATTTTCAAAATGTAATGCAGTTCAGTTAATTCAATGTAATTTGCCAGTAAATGATCAATACCATCATTTCTCCCTGTCTGGTATGTGTCCTCTGGGACAACTTTGTGTCTTTGTGTCTCTTGGGGACACTGCTACCTGCTCTAGCAAGCTGAGACACACGTCCTTTGCCATACATTTATAATGTGTCACATTTCAGCCAGCCGCTGCTTTAACACGAGGCCTGAAGTGACCCCCTGGGCCCTTGTCCGCTCCATTCATCGCTCTTTAACGCAAGACTACAGAGCCAGATAGTCGGAGCGGATTACGCTGCCACAGTCTTATTCCTCTGCCAGTGACACTGATAATATTTAGTACCACTCTGCAGCGTGGGAAGAAGATCCCCAACCCCTCTTGCTGTTTATTAATGTAAATGCAAATGGCCTGTGTCTTGCACTTGTGTTCATTTCCCGAGGGGCACAGGGAGAATACACTGTCATGCTTTCAGTGCCAAGCGCATGCTCCTCGCGTGATTAATATTCATGTGCCTTGCACGATTAATATTGAATGGATTTGTATGTTTGGAGGGCTGTGCTAATACGGTGTAGGTGTTTGAGGAGATGGCTAAGCCCTTTTGTAAAAGCAGAAAGGAGAATATGCCATAAGGATTATGTAAGCTTGGGCTTACGTAAAAGCAAAGGGAAACTGGAGCTGCCCAGAGAGAATTAAGAGAGAGAATGGGAGAGGCGCATACTGAAAGATAATTGGCGGATAATTTTCCTTGTTCAAAGGACCCACTTGAAGAAAGTGGAATCAAGGATGTCTTGCCTTTTACATAAAGATATAGCTGGCATCATATTAGTGTCTGGTGTACTGGTTTTAATCAATGTGCCTTTATAATTAGGACATGCACTGATTCTTCTCATTAGGTCCCTCTGTAATGAGGTGTGAATATGATGTTTAAGAGGTGATCAAAGAAGTCTATGATCAGCACTTCACTGAAGGACTTGTCCACTTAATCACTTCATTTCACAGCCTTCTTTACCAGAACAGTCTCTCGTGAGATCCGATCCCAACCCCTCTTCTTTTCAGCCATTAATTGTTCATGTTTTGTTGACTTGACTTTCTATTATAAAAGAAGGTTTTGAAGCTATTTTTCTTCTCCATTAAAACCATAAACAAGAGAATTCCTCAGAGATCGAGTGTCTGACTTGGCCCAAGGTTGCTCACTCCCATGGGGAGCCTCGGAGTAAGCACTGTGACCTCCGTATGAGAACGGGACTGCATTCGTCTTCCCCTGTCTGTCTTGGCCAGCATATAAGCACGTAGCTCAAGTCTAAAATAAGAATTTTAGCTTTGTTGCTAACGTGAATGTGTTTAGTCAACACAAGAGGTACTTTTCAAGGTGTTATTTATTTTTGTACTTTAGCTTGCTGCCTCTTGAAACCTTAATTCATGCCACATGCTCTGTTTGGCTGATGTTCTGAATGTAGAGGGTCTAGCATTAACGGCTCGTAAAAACATATTCTTTCTGACTGGTCTATCCTGAAAGCTAAAACTTTGTAGAATCAACTTTTTAGGAGCCTTTCATTTTGAATGTACAAGTCATCCATATTATGTCAGAAGGTGTGAAAAGGAAAACACCTAAGGTCAGGTGATGGATACATCTGGACATTCAAAGCATTAGGATGAAAGCAAACCAGGTAGTTGGTGCTATTTTTAAAAACAGGATCTGAACCCAATATAAATACCCAGCATTCCACAAAGACCTAAGATTTCAGTTCTTCTTGTACAAATTGAGTAGTTTGTCCACTGCTTACTGTGTTTAAAACATCTGCACATCTTAGGCTTGAATGTGTGCTTTACATAACACCTACATACACCTATCATGACCTACCAACTGAAACAAGCCTAAATGTTTTACATTTATGGCAGATACTTTTACCCAGAGGGACATACATTAGTAGTCCACATATGTTTTTAAACCGGAAAATCTATGCTTAAATCAGCATATGCTATGTTACCAAGTTTTTATAAAGGTTTAATAAAACAAATGTCAGTTTCCAAAATGAAAGGACAAAAGTGACAAAGGCAGCCTTTATGTTGATTAACACTTGAAATAAGCCTTTATAAATGTGGGTGTAGTAGGTCAGTGAAAGGTTTGTCATGTAGCTGCATAAATGCTACCCTTCAGTAAAGTTTTACTTGCAATTGGAGTTTTGTATTTAATGGGTATTTGCTCATGTCTAGATTTCGTAAAGAGCAAGCCTATGCAAAAACACTTTTTCGTTTGCCTGTTCATTTTCTTGGCCTGACCCTGAAACAGTATTTTAAATTTGTGTTTGTGGATTGTTGGCTTGTTAATCTGAACTGGTAGAGTGTAAGCGTAAACAGCACAGAAGTGTTCCATTTCAATTTGGCCGTACAACTGACTTATAGCATCTAACTATAGGTACCATTACTTTGCAGCGTTGGCTACAGTCGACAGTTTCCAACACGCATCAAATACTCGTTAAAATTAAAAGGGTCATAGACTACCTTAACCAGCCAGGTTTTCTGCTCCTCTTGACCCCAGTGCACTGTCTTAGTCTGTCGTATTGGCTCAAATACATACTAGCTAAAATACTACTTTTTGTACAGCTGATATTTGAGTGTAGAGTTGTTTTATTTACACCATCATATCCTCACATAACTGCCAGTTTCACTTTTTAAAGTGCTGAATGGGGTGGGTGTTATGTATGGTAGATTCTGTTAATACCTATTGCTGACAGGCTTTTATAAAGCAGGATTAGCACTAAAAGACACTCAAACACTGCATCCTGCTGGATCCGCTTAGGCAGAAACGCACATTCATTCTTTGTCCTGCAGAAGTGATTTGCTTTCTTTTTGCTAGATAGTGACTGACCTCTCTGCTTTGTCTCTCATTCCCTTCATCCTCTCTCCCCTCCCACTTCCTCTCTTCTGTCCAGGCTTGCCCAGTCTGCAAAATATCTGCGCATCAAAGATGAGGAGGAGGAGATTGAACTAAATAGCCTGATTGCAGGTAGGAAATGGCTGTGCTTCTTCTTCGTGCCTCCAACCTTTACAGTGTGTTGAGAGCTTTACACTTTACTCTTTGGTGGACTTCTTGTTTCATATTGTTTCATCATGTCAATATTCTAGATATCTTTTGATGCCATAACTGTTCTGAAGTGGCCACTCGGCACAATCTGCAGCTCACAGACAACCTGTACCATCCTGATTTATATTTACCCTTTCCCTTTAGTTCTTCACCTCATGCTTTTTCTTTAGTTTTCACTCCTCACTCTACACAGTTATTTTGTGAATACTCTCCAATGGTTCAGGAAGCTTTACAGAACACTGTCAAGAATCCCAGTGCTATAGTTTTTTGGTAAAACATCTGCAGAATGTAATTATTTTATTATAATTATTTTATATCTGTGCTTGAAATGTCATACTATCATATCAGGTGCATCAAGCATTCAGCATCCACAAGTGAGTCATTCTCTGTAGAGACTGTGAGACTTTTTCATGTTTTCATTTGAATCTGGAGAATTGTGCTGGGACGCTGAGGCAACAGCAAAAATCTCACCAAATCTCTTCAAGGCACTGTCGCAGTGAAAGAATGTGGTACATTAACAGATTAATTCAGTATTTCATGCAACTAAGTCAGTTCTTGTTTGATTTTCCTAAATTAAAGCTGTGAAATACCATAAACATGCATATTTTGCTGTAGAGGTGGGCAACATGGCAATAGTATAATCACACTACTTTGATATTGTTTCCACTGAGCCACACTTTGTTGTGTGTCTTAATGTAGTCTTGAACAGTTCTCCAGGCTGACTGAACATTTGAACATTTTTGTTTGTTAAGCCACACTGTGACTTATGTATGAACCATCAAGGCTAACCAAAACATCCAACTTAAGGTCTGAACCAGTGAAGAAACAGGTGCAAAGATTCCAGATGATCAGGTGGTGATCAGTATACTGGTGGTACTGAATGCTGAGTGGTTGGAGCACCACTCGGAAGCATATATAGAAATGATGGCTGTTTCAAGACTTACACACTACACTGAATCTAATTAACTGACCCAAAAATGCTCTTTCTGAGGAAACATGCAGTTGGTCAGCATTTTTTATGTACTGGTGATACATTGTGACTTTATAATGACAAATGTTATTTTGCCCAGCGCTACCCTACTGTTCTCTCATTTACATTTACAGGAATGAGTGACTGAGGGCCATTTTCTTGTCCTCTTGCTTGTATTACCATGTAAATCATCTTCAGGGCAAACCTGGAAGATTCAAAACCCTCAGCCATTTAGCATGAACCTTTGCTGTTCTGGCCTACAGGGAGGGATGTGGCAGATAATAGAGCCATTCAGCTATATGGCTTAAAACAGGCAGTGGACCATAGCGTGCGCGCACGTGTGTGTGTGTGTACATACACGCTAGTGAAAGCAGTCTTTCCTTTTTGCTGGTGATATCAGGTATTTCATTGATATCATGTTTTTGAGACAGTAAATCTTGGTTTACATGATGGTGTTTCCTGCTGGCCTAGATTTTTCTCTGATGAGTGGTTCGTCTCTAAGGACAGTATTTGTAAATGGTGTTATTCTGATTCCATATTCTGCAGCTGTAGTTGGGTGTAGATATGACTCCTCTGTGTTGCTGAATCTCTCTTGCCTTTGGCCATAATTTATTTTCCTTTTTTAATAAATACTCTTGAATGTAATGAGGTCTTGAGAATTCATCAGAGAATGTAGATCACACAGGCTGTTTTTGATTTACCACACATTCACTATAATACATATCAATTATGATAGTGACCATTTTAGGGCCAAATTCATTGATTGCTCGAATACCCTGATAGTTTCCATGGTGACGCAAACCCCCTTAGGTTTTGAATGTTTCATTGCTGTCAGCAGGAAAAAGACGGGAATTGTTGTTTAGTGTGCAGCGTTTGCATGTGTGCACGCCTGTTAGCACGCGTGTGTGTGTGTGTGTGTGTGTGTGTGTGTGTGTGTGTGTTGGTGTGTGGCTACAAAACCACAGAAATAGAACAGTCTCACAGTGTCTCCTCTCCTCAGACTGCGTGGGTCCCTGGTATATTTCCCTGCACCGAGCATTCTCTTCTCTTCCGGCATTGCAGAGTGAACCACTAATTTTAGCCCGTGTGTGTGTGCGCGTGTAAGAGAGTTGAGGAGGGATGGGGGTGGTTGCGAGGGTGAGTAGGGACGATAAGAGAAGGTGAAAGAGCTTTGGACGTGACGACAGAACGTATTACCACCATCAGCCAGTCAGCTTGAACCCTCCACCACACTCAGACGTGCACACACACATCGCGGCGCGCTCACACTCTCCACTTGCTGCCCAGAGGGACAAGGAGAATGTTCATTTTTAATGTTAACTTCTTTCTTGCTAAGCATCACCAATGGATCATACAGGGTTTAATAGTGTGAGAAAATGGCAAATTCTCCTTTTTGGCTTTTGGGTGTAGATACAGAGACAAACTTTCCCATCTATAGTAACTTGTCTTGGTGAATTATTGTAACTAATGCTGATAGGAAACTGTGAGAGGAAAATACTGTATTTTTCACTCTGAAGAAGTAATGTATTTTTTCTTTTCTTAAGAAATCTTGAGCTTTGGCTTGTGCAGTGATTGGGATGTGTAAGCTCATCATGCTATGCACCTACAAATAGCAAATTCTATAGTCCAATCAACTCTAAATCCTTAAACAACTATCACTTATAAACGAATAGTTGGCCAAAAAATGTTTCCACTTTCTACAGATTTTGTTTAATTCAAATCTTTTCTTTAAATAAATCCCTGAAACCTCTCTAATCCCTTTCAACCAGCATCTGGCTCTCATTATGAGAATAGTGTTGGTTAGAACACACATAACTTGTATAACTTACTGTTAGCAATTAAATAAACAAAATTCTTGTTACAGACAGACATACCAAAGCTGGTATTCACAGAGCAGCCATCAGGAGGACTGAATGACGGTCGAGTTATTCCACTCATAATAATTAGTATTTAAATCAACCATATTTGTTTCAGCTTAGGCTTCTGTTAAATTATATCTTAAATGTTTGTACTAAAAGTTTGTCTTCGTCTAACATAGCTTCTTAGCTGCTTGAGTGATATGGACTCAGCAGTTAAAGAATAAAGTCTGTCAAGTGTTTCATCTGAATTCTAATTTTACACTCCTGAAGACGTACTACTGAAAAAAAAAAGGATCTGGGATGCCACAACCCCCTCATGTACAAATTTGCCCGGAGATAAAGACAACTGTGTTTCTCCACCCAAATGCTCGGAATCATAAAAGAAGGCTAATTTTGGTCTCTGTTTTGAATTTGTGGAGTCTTGCCTTAGCAGCCCAAAACATGGGGTGTGAAAGTTTCTTATGAACACGCACATAGATACTTGAAGCCAGCGGTGTTTCATTGATTTTGCCTGAGAACACCTTAGGTCTGTACAACCAGTAGATTTCAAGATGTTGGCAGCTACACATAAGCTTACATTTTTTGACTATTTTGATGTGCATGGATGGTGATGTTTACAGTGGGTGTAGAAAAGTATCATGCCCTTAAAAATATTGACATTTTGTATTTGTACTTATTACCAAAAGCATGAGAATTCCTGACATATGTTTAAAATAGTGTATATAGCACAAAGTACAAGGTCCTAGTATGTTGTCATGATAAATCTTTGTTACCACAGAATGACTCTGAAGTACGTAATAATTCATCCTTGTTTGAACAGTTTCTCCATGGATTGACGTGGACTTTTTGTTCGTCAGTGCCTGTTTGCATTCAGTAGTGGATCATGAGATCATTAGGAAGCTACATTGTTTTTTATGTGCATGTCTGCTTCTAATACAGCAATGCTCTTGAGTGTTTACTTGCAGTCACATTGATGTACAGTTGTAACGATAAAATTCATATTGGCTTGTTTCGGGGAACTTTTTAAAGTGTTCCCATGAAATTTGCTTGACAGGTGCTGGAAGCCTTTGAAGTGACTCAGCTGCTTTTGGAAGAATAGATAAATTGGATGCTTTTCATATGAGGTCCTCTCATTGTCACAAAGATCTACAGTGACTCCAGGAAGGATCAGTGAGCTTCTCTGCCTCTTGCCTGGAGCTGTGCTGTTGGAGCTGGAGCTGTAGTAGCTGTAGAGCTTCTTGCTGAGTATGCGGAGATATTTTGAGACCTAGTGAGTCACGGTAGCTTTTGCTTAGTAAATCTTTAAAGTACTTCAGAAGCTCTGGTAAGACTGCCTTTCAAAACACTGTGTATATTAAAAAAAAGGAAAAGATGGTCTCAGGTGGCCACCGTCCTGTGATATGTTTCATTTGTCTCAAAACAGTACCACAATAGCAGATGTGGCGGAAATGATTGATGACCACGAGTGCTTTACTTGGTAGGAGATAAGCTTTTGTCACACTATCATTCTGGTTTGTCAGACTGCAGTGAGATACCAAAGAAAATGAGAGGAAAAAAATTAGCAGCAGCAAAAACCACAAAACATTTCTGCTTAACGTCTTCATAACTTATGGGCATGTGCTGATTAATATCACACTTACTACTCAGCCTTTATTGCCCTTATCTTGATTATCACGATTTTGTTCTGTTTCATTTTTAGTGACACACTAAAACAGCTGTACACTCTTCAAATGGAGGATCATTGTATGAGAACTTAACGTAGCTTTGTGAAAACAGAGCAGTGTTGGTGAAACTGTAAACTTTGACAAAAAGTATAAAAAGTGCCTGTGATAAAAATATTGTGTTGAATATTGCGTTCGTCCTTATTATTGAACATTGACTCATGTATACTATCTTACATATTACTTTCATAATTCATAGTAATTACTGGAGACTAAACCTCAGGGACATGAATAATCCTAGTGGTGTTGATATTAAATTCATATGTATGGCATTGAATGTTTTCTACAAAATTCAATTCTGTCTGTAGTGGACACTGTAGGGGGAGCAATGTCCAAATAGGCCTTAACAATAAGCCCAAAATTGTTTTCACAATAAAAAAAAATTATATCATATTGAATTATTATTACAGTTGTTTTTTGGCCCATCCCTCCATGTTGAACAATTTAAAAATGCCACTGATGTAAAGTGAAAAATGTATTTACAGAATTTAATGACTTTAAAAATAGTGCATAAAGTATTCATCTCTATAATAGGACACATACTCCCTTTTTTCCTCTTAATTATGTTAAAATAATAAATGTAATGCATGTTTGCAATATTCTTTAATAAATTACACTTTATACTCAGCCATTTACACATTCTATATCGTCTTACTGTACTGTTTCTGCAGTCACAGATAAATGTATTCTGACACAGGACTTATTTTGAGGTGCAGTGGAGAAAACAAAAAATCCATCATAGCAGTCAAGACAAAATCTTGTAATGTCCAAAATGGCCAATATATAATATATAATGAACACACTAAGTCATCAATTTTACAAAGAAGGCTTTGTTTATTTGTTTTTTCCCAACTCTGTCACACTTTTAAAAGCTGTGAGATAAAAACAAAACTTACTTTTGAATAGAAAATACATAACATCTTCAAACCTGAAAGAATCTGTGTTAAGACAAAAACGTAGCTTTAAATAACTTGAATTAAAGGACAAAACCTAACTAAAGTCCCGTCTCTCGCTCCAAACTCCTGCAACTGTCGGAGTCTCCCTCTGCTGTCTCTGCCACACAGGGATGCTTCGCCTTGAGGTTATATGATACTGATGTCGTGCTTCGGTGGTAATTGAATTCACCCTTGTCTGCTCCAAACCCCCCTCTGGCAGTAACTTAAAGCGAAATTGTTAAATTAACAGTGTGTTTATCTTCCATCGCTAGCTTGACTCAGAAGCAGCATTGGACACGTGAAGTGGCTTCTTCTTCTGGCATGCTGGTCGCCGACATAGCGCAATACTGCCCCCACTGATTGTGTGGTCCTACAATTCAGAGGGGCGTTTAATTTTCAAATTAATCGCGCAATCGATTTATTTTAAAGCGTTATAGAAAATGAATTAACGCAAATAGTTAACACGTTATTTTTAACAGCACTAATATATATATAAATATATAAATATAATTTCGAACAGATGACCATAGTAATTTAAGGTCTTAAAACTGTTTGTCATCCAGTTTCTGTCCTTTGATGGGGATATAGTGAAAAAAGTATTATCTTTTTCCAAGATAGTAAGATATTTTGCTGAAATACCTTATTGTTGATACTGTGGCAGGCTGTCACAAAAAAATCATTGTATGGGAAACAAAAATGATCATTTCTGTCATGTTTACACCGTTACACAATCTACTGAAAATATCAGTGCCATACACTATTCTCCTTGTCATTAATTTTTACACTCAGCCCTGCTGTATTCACTCTGGAGTAGGAGTGGGTGATATGGCCAAGATATCACAATTTTTTTCACAGTTAAATCATGATTTCGATTTTATCACAGTATTTAAAATTATTTGAAACTGATTTGAATGATTTGAATTTTTTTTACTATTTTGTGCAATTTTGCCAATATGTTTATGTAAATCCTAAATACATATTTAGTGTTACTTTAGAACGACACACCAATGAGAACAGAAAAAATTAAATGGTAAACTATTAAAACGCCAACTTGTGCAATTCACAAACTATAAGAGTTTTTTGGGACCAACTCATCCGTTACATTTTCACTTTCAGCCATTGCTTCCAGCTATGAAACTGTGGGGGGAACGAGAACTATTCATCAGTGCCGTAGTTCACTTTGGTTGGTTGAGCACTGTTTCTATAAGGCAGGTATTAAGCAGACTAGCAAATAAGGCAATTTGGTTGAGGGGGAAAAAATAGGAAGAGCATAGAGCCGCAAAAGATAGTTAGAATGTAGTTTATATAGACGATAATACGATCACTCTGCTTTGGCAGATCATCAGTACATAGATCATCTTCACAATCTCATATTGTCCACCCCTAGTCTGGAGTGAAAACAGTGTGTGAACATGCAGCATCCTATATGATTAGATCTGCTGCATGTTCACACTGTTTTCACTCTAGACTGTGTTTTTTACCCTCCATGTGACGTAGGTGTCATCATTGTGATGGATCAGAGAGAGTGAGGAGATAGGTAGACTAAAAAGAGAATAAGAAAAGAAAGATGGTGACGGGGATTATGGGTTTGGTTGGACAGACAAAACAGAAGTGTGTGTCTCTCTCTCTCTCTCTCCCGCTCGTTGTCTCTTTGTCCCACTCCCTTTCTCATGCTCTCTCTCTCTCTCTCTCCCTCCCTATAGGCAGATGGTAGGATTGACCTTGACAGGCAGGCTGATAGGAGCGAGCGTTGGGCTGCCAATCAGCTCAGCCTTGCACTCGGCACTGCAAGAGCAGCCAGGAGCACAGAGCTCTGCTAGTCATTAGATTAACCAGAGCTCATCTAACAGCTGCCATTCTGGTAGAAATATTACTGCTGCAGCCCTAACTAATGCTATCATGTCAGCAGAATTATGCCTGGAGTGTGTCGGTGCCGGTCAGTCGTGGCACTGCAGCAGCGACTGTGAAATAGTCCAGTGAAAGCAACTGTGATGAGCAGAAGTGATCGATGGCATTGGCTCTATGGTTGTTTCTTTTAAGTTGATGCATTGAAGTTAGCTCTCGTATTTGCACTCTGATATTAAATCCTTGATTACTTTACAGACCCTCGAGCCCGCTTTCCATATTTGATGCTTTTTGAGAAGTGTTTGTGGAATCCCCTTTGTTTCTGTGCTAGTAGTTTGGAGTGTTCCAGTGTGAAGTAAAAACTAATAAACAGCAAAAAAAAATGACAGTCCTGTATATCAGCGAAGTTCCCACCCACTTTGGGTTGCTTTCTTATTACAGAGCTCACTGATAGTCTGAATATAGCAGCTCTAGCCTGTCAGGACAGAAGCAGCGAACACCAGCACAGCCTAATAATGTCGCAAATTACCTTCATAATTTGCGGGTGTGTTAAAGAGATTGTGAATTGCAGTAAATGCATGCTTTGTTGTACATTTCAAGGTAATGGAGCATAGTTTCATGTCACAGAGGTTGACTGATCAATAATTGCTTGTTATAAGGATGAAATAATGATGTGTCCGATACCATCAGCCCAGGCTAGCTGCTGCTAATGCCACCCACACAGTATGACATGCACTGACATCACGCTGTCTCACTGTCTCAGCCACGCCGTCTTGAATGCACATCCTACTCCCTGTCACTCTTTCCATTCCTTCCACCTGAACTCTTCCCTCCTCTCCTGTGTCATTGTTTTTTTCCACAGTCACTCCTGCTTTCAATGCTTCCTAGTGTGCTTTCTGTCTGTCTGCTTTTTCTCCCACTATCTCTAAAGCTGCCTTCCATTCCACAGGGTCCCTAAGCAGTACCCCTCTATTCCCTACCCACTGAGCAGGGAAGGCTGGCTTAGGGAACTGCCGTTAATTAAATGTCTTCATTCAGAACACTCTGCAGCATCAAACATGAAGCACCACCTGCAGTGACGGAGGGGTCAACAGTGGGTATTCTGTCCTTCACTACTTAATACTTTTCCTTTCCAACTGAAAATTTTCACCTCCTGTGGTTTGTAATCTCTGTATATCATGTGTAGTCCACTTTATAGTGTGCTATAGTGTGTGAATAGATTGCAGCTGTACTGTTTTTCTATTCTCTTCCTCTCCAGTAGTTGAGGTAATGGCTACTGTAACTTTTACATTTTTAATGTGAATGTTATTCACACTAGATAACACTACTCTTTCCTTTGTTTCTCCAAGACACTTTTTAAAGAGGGCATGTGGTCACAGCAGTGCAAAGCAATCACTTTCATGCTCATGTTAGTTAGTGCTTCATTTATTTAATCACTGAAAATGCATGATACCGTTGTGTGATAAGAATAATTTTTGGTTTCGGTTTGGTTCCCTAAAAGATTTTTTTGTGAGTAGAGATTTTAACGAACCTTAATGTAAGCCATGTTTATGTGTGCTTTTAAAATCTATCGTGGGCGATCGGCTCACAAGTGGGCAGCTGAGACCCAATGCAGTTTACACCTGTGTCTATCGTGCTTTTCCAAGATGTTCTTTTGACTATTTTGTTTCAGATTTCGTTACTACATACGTCACTTCTGCTGGATAGGATTTAATCACACCAACATTTCAGAATGATGGCAGCCCACTGCTTCATTTGGTGAATGGGTTAAATGCAGAGAAAGAATTTCACAATATGTTCACACTATGTGCTGTGGTGTGTTCACACATGACTACAAGGGGACACTTTACCATCTTTATTTTAAACCGCCAAATATTACTGTCATCAAAATCCAACACATCTCCTTCCACAGGATGAAACCAGCGTTTTTTCCAGCATTTGAGCTCGGTCACATTTTCCTGTTATATCCTTATTAGTGATTCATCAGTCAGTGATAAATACAAGTGTAAATGACTACGAGATGCCTCCTGATCTGAACCACTTAAAGTCAAGGTAGCCGCATGCATTCCACACCACCTTGGCTAGTGGTTTAAGTGATCAGATCAGATGGTGTCTTGGAGGTTATTTACACTTCAATTTAACGCTGACCACCCAAGATGCATTTTAGAACCAAATGTAAACAGGGTGGTTCTTGAAATATCCATTATCATCCCTTAATGTAATGTTAACACTATATGTGGGTTTCTTATATTGTTAGAAGGTGCTTAAAGTCACCATTATAGAAAAGAGAGCCCCTTGTGTCTGGGGAGTGTTTTTCCCTCCTCGCTTTAGTATCTTTTTTTAAAGATAGTGCTTAGAAAACATAGGAGGTTTTGCTTTTGCTTCCACACCCCCTGCTTCCATGTTATATGCAATTCACAGACTTCTAAAAGGGCCTGTTTTTCCATTGAGTTTTATGAAGTCATTCTGGAATTATGGCCAACGTAATGTCCACTTGGCCTCTGGGGACCAGAGGCAGATGCACACTGCTTCAGTGCACAATCTGTCTGTTGCTATAGCAGCACAAGAGGACTTCCATGCCAGCTGGAGCTGGATGGAGGGTTAAGCTGTTCAGAGTTCAGCTTTTCTGCAGAGGGGTCGACACGACTCACTGAGCCCCTGCACCACTCGCCGGGCCAGAGCAATGTCCCTGCCCTTTAACGACACACTTACCACTCATTGACCCTTCCCAGCCACTTCCCTCTCAAATGTTTGGTCTGAACTTGAAGGTGCATCAAGGTCTTTTTCTTCCATCTTTTCTCAGCCAGACTATTCCGTTCCGTGGATTCCTTTGCCTCTGAAATTAGTGATATATTACAAGATTTATTGTGTATTTACTTTGCACAACAAAGTCATAATCTTTTCTTCATATTATCCTGGTCTCCTCACCTATTTAAAGAATTTTTCTATGGAATTATTCATACACACTTTGCTCATAATGTGCTGCAGTATTCAGTGCAGCATACCGCTCTTCACTCTTTCCCTTTTTGCCTCTCTGCTGTTTGTCAGTCTGGTTGAACCCCTACTGATCCGATTACCTCTGTGTCATCTGTGCTAACATCAGAAATGATCGCCTGGAGTCTTCTTTTTTTTTCTTTCTTTCATCCAACGAGTCCATGCTGCGCCTTTCTCACACCTACCAGCAGTGATCGATGGATGCTCTGTCAAGTCAAGACTTGGCCAATGGATCATTTTTGACAAGAGCAAAGTGCACTGTAAGGCATGCAATGACAGATTCCAGAGCCACTGCTTCAAGTTATTTGTGCCTTCCTACTTTCAGAGCCTCCTATGAAGAATGCAGGGTGATCGGATGATATAGCCTAGAGCCTTATTTGTTTAAATGGTTTCCAAGGTTTAGTTAAAGGGAAGAATTTGACAAGAAAACCTTGTTTGACAGTTCAGCTTAATTGGTGTTGCAGTTTTTCCACATTTTGCCTTTAGAAACTGTGGCAATTAGTGTTATGTCTCTGATAAGAGAAGACTGGAGCGATGGGATCCATCTCCTAGCCTTCACATCTGCATACCAGGAGCACTTTACATTAGAAGATGAAGGGCTCATTCCCATACCTTGTTTCATTGTAAATGAGTGCTCTACAAAAAAAGCAGAAGTACCACCAGGCATTATTGAGAATTTAATTAGAGTGTCTCTGTTTTGCTATTAAATCTACTTTTCCCAGTCAGCTTGTTTGCAAGATGAAATCA
This sequence comes from Alestopetersius hilgendorfi, assembly GCA_037577075.1. Classification (NCBI taxonomy): domain Eukaryota; kingdom Metazoa; phylum Chordata; class Actinopteri; order Characiformes; family Alestidae; genus Alestopetersius; species Alestopetersius hilgendorfi. The sequence continues at coordinate 17,804,316 of JBBIGB010000006.1, forward strand.
AATGGTTATTGATTTTGTTCAGACACGAGCGAAGAGAATTCTCTGGATGATGTCTTAGAAAAGTAAATGTAGTGCTACTCATCAGTGGGTGTAATTTGTTAAATCCCCAAGCAAACTGAGTAAAGAGGTATTCCTTTTGTGTTGCTACCATTTTAATTTGTCTAAGGTTAACTGCATTAATGGTCTAAAAGTCTGAAAGCTCTATCAGGTTTGTCCTTATTGTAGTCCAGTGTTCTCACTGTATGTCTTCACCTGTAGCATCAATACACTAACAAGGTCAATGTCCTTGACATTTGCCATTGATTTTGTCTTCTGTGTGCCACATCTCGAGAGAAGTCCTATCTTATTGATTTATCTTCAGTAACTTAAGCCAGTACTTTTTCACCTTGCTCACCAAGGACCTTCGGTCTAGCACTGACGACCAGTGAAGCTCTGTGGCAGTGTCTTCAGTTTTTTGGAAGGAACTGAAAGGTCACGAGTAGGGCTTGGCTTCAGATTTCAGTACTTTTATGGTACTATGGTACTACCTGATTCTCTACAGAGTACCAAGAAACTTCTTTCTTCTACTTAATACCAGATTTCATTGACTATCTGTAAATGTTCTGGTTATTTCTTTTAGATTCAAGCCACATGCTTTTTGGTGGTAAGGTAAATCAAATCAAGCAACATTGCTATGCTGTTTGAACCAGAGAAGATTTCCTACCTATGTAAAATAATAATTGTCAGCATGTTTAATTTGAAATAGATTTTACTTATGTGGCATACAGTTATGACTGATCTGTAATTACAATATCCCCAAAATATTTGAGTTTATAAGGGGGCTGAGGGCTTTCCATACCTTTACTTTAGGAGGCTTAGCAATACTGTGTTAAAAATAAACCCACTGTGTGGAGGCTGTACTTTTTTCCTGGCTAACTCTCACTGTGAGATATTTATATGGTTCAAAACAACATTATATTAGAGGCAGCAAGAGGCAGATTAAAATAACATGCTGTCAATTCTGAGAGTTGCACTCCCTCAGTAAAAGTTAATTTCATGGCTCATAACATTCAAGGCTAATGCAGATAACAGTGCTGTGGGAATATAAGGCGATGACCAAATGCCTGTTTCCACAGACACCTGTTTTACCGTGTAAAATATCTGTATTCGATTTGTGCTCCACGTTTAGTTTTGCCCTGCGGTCGTGGAGCTGCAGATATTTTTAATGCAATAGGATTTTATTTTATTGATTGAGGCTTACTGATGGTGCATGTCTTAAGGAGGTATACAGTAGAGGTTAATGGGGTGCAACTGCAAAGTATTAAAAAATGTTTTCTAACTGCCTAGGTTTGGCAGTTTAATGAAATATTTGACTTTTTCAAATTAATTAAGTATTGGGAGGTAAAACAAGACATCCTAATTAGTCTTAATTAGGGGCTTTGTGTTTTTCAAATGACTTAAAATTACATCTTTTTCTCTCCTGTTAATAGAAAATGAGGACTCTCATTTTTTCTGTCTCTCATTTTAGTATACTCTGTTGGTTTTATAATGAGAAGCTTTTTTTTTGCAAGCGTATTCTTGTTTTTTGTATACCACTTCTCATTATTTTGTACATAATAACCATAAAGAAATATTCGATTGAGGGACTGTTTTGCATCCATTCTGCTCCTATTAAGTTAATAGTGTCTCACAGTGATGCCTCACAAAAAATGTCACAGAAATTTGTCATCATGAGTTAAAGAAATAGTCTTGTTTGGACTTGCGTGATATTTTCGTTTACGCACAGGCTGTCTGTGATGTATTTGTGTAATGAGGAAAAAATGATGTGGGTGTATGTTTCATACCCATTCTACAAAATTGACTGAATGTTGGAATGCACCACCACAACTATCTTTGTCAGTAGGCCTTCAACCAGGGAAATTCAGCATTTCAAATGAAAAATTTGTGATGAAATTTGTGGTGAAATGTGTCCTATTTAAAGCAGGTTCTTTGGATGCACTTCATTTATTTTTGCATTAATTTACAGGAGAATGTAAATGCCCCCCTAATTTTGAAATTTGGAACAAGTCTTTTAAGGTCACTCGTAGGGTCTATTGACTGTAAAAGTTTAACACAATGTAAAATGCAACAGGTATAAACCGACAGAAGAGGAAATGAGGTTTTCTCCCAGCAGTAACGCTATATGCAGTCATCAAATCAAAAAGAATAAAAATTTATTTTAAATGGTTCTCTTCATATACTGTAAAAGGCTGATGAGTGAACAAACGTTACTGTAGGGCCAGAGAAAACATGACTCTGCCATTACGGTGTCACAGCACTGCCTGGAGGCATTCATAAAAATCTTATAAACAGCAAAATGAAACTCACTTCACTCAAGAGCCTGAAAAAATACTCTCTTTACAGAGTAATGACTGCTTTATAGTGAAAGCCTTCAAAATACCATTGTTATACAGTAGTTTCTCATGTCAGTCAACCACAAACTGCCATGTATAGAAAGTGCCGCAATGCATCTTTTTGAAGTGCTCACCTTAGTTCAGTTTAACAAGTAGTTTCACTTGGCAAGCTACGTTTCAGCAGCATTATATCACCCTGTTATACGGGAAATACAGTGAGCTACAGAGTCAGATGGCATAATGTGCTCAATTGTTCCAAGCCAAAATGTGCCCTTAGCCTCACGTCAGCTAAAATCTGTCACTTCACATATGTCGGCTTCATTGTTATGGCAGCTTGTGTTGGCAAAAGCAATTTTTATGATCACTGTCACCAGTCAGAAGTCGTAGTAGTACATTTATTTAATAGAATCTTCAAAATATATAAAATGCTTTACAACATTCATGCTAAAAAAAATGCATTAAAAATATTCTAAAGCAAGAATTAAACACAAAAAAAGACTCAAACAATGAAAATAATGTATTTTAGTAAACAAAATGTGTTTATTTATTTAGTGCATGAAAATAAACAAGAAATCAACTGCTGTCTTAAATTTGTCATCAGTGCCATGCAACTTTATGAGCACTGTGCTAGTAAAGTGTAACCTGTAATCTAGTTGCCTTTAGGCACTTCAGATATGCCAGTATCCAGCTATAAGGTTTGGAGGCCGATTTATTGGACGCCCTTGGGGATGAGGGTCCGAGCTTAGACACGACTCTTCTCATCTGAGCTATTGGGCACGCTCCAGGACTCGCTGCCAGCTCCAGCAGAAGAGCACACTGCTAGCCTGGCTGGACTTCTGACAAGATCCTGAGAGAGAGGGGAGGGGAGTGCAGCGGCAGAGAGAGACGAATAGGCAAAGAACCTGGAAGAGATGGAAGCGAGGGGCAAGACTGAGCGGGAAAGAAAGACAGTGTGAATGAACCAGCATATCACTCTTTTGTCTCTTGCACCTGGGCGGGGACAGAGGCTGAGGTCTAATTCTGCACGATATCGTCATCTTCATCATCTTAGATTAAGTCATTATGTGATTCGGCAGCTCAGGCTCATCAGTCTAAAATAATTTGCTCAGGTTTGCCTATTTCAGAGAGCACCACCGGTGCAGAAGCCCAGGTGGAATGTTGCTTCTCCATTATTCATCCAGTGCAGTCGGAGTTTGTAGCCTCCGATTTGTTCAGAATAATTAGTTTTTCTCCAGAGCAGGTTAATGAAGTGTTTTCCGTCGCAGGCCTCGATCTCTGTCGCCATTATAGTTCCATTAGCCTTCACTTTTTTGTTTTATTGATCAGTGTTGCCTTCTGTAGCAGTGACTTGTTTCGGTTTATGGTCAGAGCTTTGTTCAGAGGCAGTCGAATTCTCTGACATGACCCTGTCCCAAGGCCACAACTGCCAAAAAGCTTTTACTTCACTAAAGGTGATGCTACAGTGTTTATCTCACTGAATCGGAACTGATTGGTATTGATTACCTCCAGGGGTCAAATGTTGGAGATGGTTAAGACCTATTCCTTCCGTGGGTGTCAAAATTTCAGCTTTTGTGGTGTTTTATTGTCAGGTAAAAAGCCTAGGTTTCTGTGTCTGACTTGATGATCAGACAATCTGATTTTTTTTTCCAACAAAGATGAAAGTCACGATTAAGCCGTTGCCATCTGATGTAATTTTTTAAGACAGTGGTGGCAGAGAGAGAACAGTTTATGCACACATTTCTGCCAAGTGTTCAGTGTCATCCAGTCAGATCTGGTAACTTTAATGTGAAAGCAGAACTAACACAAGTATAATGAAATGATGGAGATGATTTGCAGGAAAAAACTACAAATAGTAGGTGGGTGCAGATGTGCCTATTAAGCATGTTATTAAAGTCAAGGCAAAACCTTGGTTCCACAAAATGCCACAGAAGGAAGAAAAACATTCTTATATTCATGTGGAAATGAAGAAAAAATTTTAATAATTTTTCGATTTTTGTACTAATCCTTCTGTTGTGAAAAAGTAATGCATTAGAGAACTGCCATTTTCAAATTGTGGTTGTGTCCCAGTAGTAGCAATATATGGCTAGTCATTTTGCAAAACCATAGGATAAACATAGTTATTGAATGGTGTCAAATTTAGTAGAAACCCATGCACTTTGAGCAGGTCTACAGCTGGGAGTGGGGTGATAATCTGCCAGTATTGTTTATTATTTCTTTGTTATTGTTATTGTTATTATTATTTTTGTTGTTGTTCATAGTAGAAGTGGTAGTAGTAGTAGTAAGCATTTGCTTATCCTGTTACTATTGCAAAGAATTTAATCTAGACAGGAACCTGTACTATCTGAACTGGTGAAGTCCATCAGCAGAATGTTATGTCAGCGATATCGGTTAATCCAATTTTTGTCTCTGTGTGGGTCAGGCCCTAGCTGTGTCCTCAGTTTCTGCTATAGATTTTCTATTTGTGTCCCACTTTGGTGCAGTGACTTTGATGCCTGCTGTATGACTTTAATGTTTCTTGACACTTTGTCTGATTCTGTTGTCTTTGCCAAACAGGCCTACACTGAGCATGTGACACAACAGATTACAAAAAGGTGCTCAAGAGACAGGGATACTTTGTGATCGCTGCCATGGCAACAGGCTGTGTGACAGGAGTGGTGGTACATGGCTTTTTGACCATTTCTGGCCCACTTTTTTACCCAGTTTTACACACACACACACACACACACACACACACACACACACAAACTGAATTTGGTGCAGCTGCATCAAGATCTGGGGTTTTTTTTGTCTATATTTTCTGGTGTGTGTAAGAGAAAGAGAGACACACACATAGAGACACAGAGAGAGACACACACATAGAGACGCACACAGAGAGAGACACACAGAGAGAGAGAGACACACAGAGAAAGAGAGAAGGTAATGGTGTGAAAAGGGGGGACATGAATGGTTTTGTGCTCATAAGCTGTTCAGCCACACATTAAAACCTGTGAACCTTCACCTGTGAATAATCTTGTTAATCCTGTTACAGTGGCACCTGTCAAGAGATGGGATATATTAGTCAGCAAGTTCTTTGTGTTGTAATCTGGTAAAACAGGAAAAGCGTAAGGATCTTTGGTGTTTACTTGAGCAAAGGTTACGGAAGGTGACCAGGTCAGATGGATTGCGTTTTCTCTTACATCAGATAGTTGGCCAGGAGCGTGTGTGTCATTTATCTGGGAAAGTAGGCAAGCTGATAATGTCTAACATTCTTGGGTCTAACGTGTTAATGTCATGTTAATGTTACTTTCACATGCAATTCCTACTTTAACCTTTTGAACTCCATGAACACATTATGCGTTCATTTCTGTAACCTTTAGTCTCAGACTCACATGCATGATACACATATCACTGAAATCGAGAAGACTTACACTATGCAATTGTCCTGTGTTTGTGCAATAAATGATTGCAGAGGAATCGTGTGCACAAAAGAGCACATTTAAAAAGATTTCACATTAAAAACACACTGCTGAAACTCCATAAAACATCCATATTATTTATTTAAGGCACAAATAAAGCATGCGTTCACTTCCGTGATGGTCCACAAACTTGTCGTTGGATTCAGTGTAACAACTTCGTCATCATTCAATTATTTTACCCACTGTTTTCTATATAATAAATATATATTTTTCATTCTGTTGCTATATTATTGTTTTTACATTATTGGTCTTGTGTCTTATGTTGGGAGAATGTGTTTGACTGCATTCTAGAGGTCATCTGATCAACAATTCTGTCGGGAAATAAGCACATATTTTTATATTTTTATATTGTAATAAGCCATTGAATGTCCCAGTTTGAAAATGTGTGTGTGTGTGTGTGTGTGTGTGTGTGTGTGTGTGTGTGTGTGTGTGTGTGTGTGTGTGTGTGTGTG
>JBBIGB010000006.1:17837810-17848843 GCA_037577075.1 Alestopetersius hilgendorfi
CTCTCTCTCTCTCTCTCTCTCTCTCTCTCTCTCTCTCTCTCTCTCTCTCTCTCTCTCTCTCTCTCTCTCTCACTCAACCAAAACATTCAGTACCAAAGCTCTGGTACTGAGGAAGGTTCCACTGAGATGATCTTTGAACCACAGCCCAAACTCTTGGTTTTAGCTGATTCTGCTGTTTTGTAATTAACCACCGGTCGGCCTGACAGAGCGATTACGGTGAGATTAATTGCGGTGAGTAGAATACAGATCTCCACTGCTTTGTGTAATAGGGAGGATTATTTACATTCACCGAGTGTCGGGTTCACGTTCCAGGCCGGCTCGAATTAATGAGGCAAAAATGAATGTTATCTGAAATATCCAATATCTAAACTTCCTTGACAAACGTTTACACCAAATGAAGCCTAACCCTGTGATGTTAGTGGCAGGATTAACTGTGCAGCGGGGCTTTGTGTGGAGCTACTGAGTGTCATTTAGCTTCACTTTGGCTCGAATGAAGACATTACCCAGAGAGCACGGCGGTGATGTCATGCTTCAAGAGCTTCCGAATAAAAATGCCTTGCAAAATGATGACAGCTCCAGCGATTCTTTCTCATCTCACTCCAGCTTTGTAATGTTGATTCACCCTTGTTTGAGAATCAGGCGTCTGTTTGAGGGAGATGAAAGCCGACATATTTCTCTGTTAACCTTGTCTCTGCAAATGCGGCAGGACTGAATGAGAATATCCAGCCGTGTTGTCTCAATCTGAACTGGAACATCAAATATAAATGGCATCGGCTTAGACATTATGAACGCGTCTGCTCCACTGAGATCGGACAAAAAACTGCTGTCAAGTCCATTGATCTATCAACTCCTATGGCCTTCACAACTTGTAGCTCTCTGGAGCTATGCGACTTGGAATAATAGCAGTATTTGTCGAAGACATTCAGGTTGGAAGGCTGTGATGAGTACTTGAAATTGGCCTTCTTAATGAAGAGCTCATAGTTTGTATGATGATGGATATTTGAAATTCTTCAACTGGACAAGCCTTTGTGTGGAAATGCACACTTATATACATTTTAATCTCATCATGCTTTTTTTATTAACAGGCCCATATCTTGTCATTTTCTTGTGTTTATTTTCTTGAAGTCTAAGTTTGAACCAAAACAGCCATTAGTCATTTTTAATTGACCATTCTCTTTACACATTACTATTAAACATTTAAGTTTTTTTCTTACTGTGCCTTGAAGTCTGTATTATACAGTATATAGACAAAAGTAATAGAACGCTTGACTATTCCACCAACAGGAACTTTAATGACATTGCATTCAAATACATGGCTTTGTCCAAAATGCCTTGGTATGCTTGATTTTATACACTTTCGGCAGTAGGTATTAATTTAAACATTTCAATAATTAAGAGGTTTGTCCCAATACTTTTTTTCCATGTAGTTTATGAATAAGCTCTATTCCCACAGGCTGCCCTGCAGTGTTTGTCTGAGCAGTCAGAGCTCCTTATAACGTAGGCAGAAATGGGTAGGGCTAGACAACTCTAATGTGAATAGAAGAATATTTAAAATGTGTTGTTTTTTTAATGACAAAAGTAATGAATTCATGTTTTTGTCATAGTTCCCATAAAGGGCCTGTATGAACCGGGCATGAACACGTTCTTGCAAGTTATTGCGTGTTAAACATTGTGCAATTGTTTTACCATTATATGGGCTCTCAATGTAATTTGGACTTTATGATTTGTTTTGGAATAACTATATGTATTGTTTTTACTCAATTTACTTTGATTATTTACAATTATTGATCATAATTCCAATTATGATCAGTATACCTGGGTGGTTCTCTTTCACAATCTGCATTTTACATGAAGCCAGAGGTTTCCACCTATGTGCTCTGCAGCTGGGGACTGGACTAATGTGAACTAATAGGGCCGGATATGCCACGACTGCACCCAGCGGAGTCACGTCAGCTGTCTTCTCGTACATAGCTTTGAAAAGGCTCTCCAAGATTGTGGATTGCATTATGTAAGGTACAATGGATGCTTATGTAATGCCCGCCCATGTTCATTCCCCCACCATCCTTTGCACATGGAAATAACCCAATAACAAAAGAATAGCAAAAAATAGAGTGTTTCACAAGGCCACGTTTGTTGAAACACAACAACAACAAAAAAAATCCTCACTATCCATTTCTCTGGCGTAACAAGAACCTCAGAACAGCCTGGCACTGCCTTTCCAGCTCCTGTAAATCACACATATCAGCACGGCTGTGTGATCTGTCAGATACGGCGTAAACACCAGAGACTGTGTGAGTCAGATGGGTTAAGAATGGAAGAGAAGTCATTTCTCTGGGGGAATATAGGCTCCATCTTTATTAATGCCTGCCTGCTAAAAATACCGTTCACTCCCAGGACAAAGGCCTCATCTCACAGTGCCATCTAATGGTCAGAAGCTGCAGTCCGCCTGGAGGTCTTTAGTGTGAACCCCACAACGTTTCAGAACTGCTCTCACACAGTTAAACAGCAGGCATGTATTTATATGCAAGTGAATGAACAGGCACAGTGACATGATTGTACCTTTCATATACCCAATGTGCTTTTAGAGCAATGCTGACAATCAGTTCACTGTAGTATATTATATTAATATTAATACTATTAACCCTTTAAATTTCAGTGTATGTGGCCAGTTTAAGTATAGGGGACTGCAGGGGTACAAACTAACCTGGGGGTAAAATGTAATACGGATATTTAATGTAGTTAAACATGCCCAAGGGCTTTTAGCTCTCATATCTGTATAGAAAACTCATCTGCACAGCCATCAGACGCATATTTCTTAAGACTGACCCAGAAGGGTTTTCACACCTGTATTGTTATTACTCACCTGGGCGCTGGAAACCCGCACTGGCCCGGCTAAAATACAGTGTGGTAAGATGTAATACAGTGTTACAACTGAGCCTACCAGTAATAACAAGAAGATCATCTCAATTCAAATTCATTCTTCAATGAATAATTACATTTATGTTTTATTCAATGTAATTATTCTGGAACATTTTTATTCACAGAATCATCAAAAATGGACAATATATGTCATTTAAATATGTTCAGTCATTTCTATTCTATGACTATACCAGCACTCAGACTTAAAAATGAAGATCGCCAGTCAATTGCAGGGTAGATGCACAGTAACACATAAAAATGTACTGAAATAATTGTTCTGTTATCACTTACAACATGTTTTAACTTACTCATAGCCCCTCCATCTGTGTGGCTTACAACAGTGTAAGCCCATTTCTTGGGTCATTTTTGCTTTTGGCTGAAATTCTTTATACACAGAAGACACAAAGTTTTATATTAGAGTAGAGATATGCAGGTTGTATGGGGAAAAAATGCTCAAATTTAAAATAGTTAAAGGAAAAAAAAGAATGTCTTACAGTGTACACTGTTCTCTCCTACATCAAACTACTGAAATGCAAATGTAAACTGAACATGCAAAAATGATTCTTATGTTTAATATAACTTAAGATAAATAAGTAATTAATATAAATAAGTAATTTTAGAGCATTTGGTTCTATTGGTTTAGTCATAAATGAGGATTGATCACACATTATAAAGGTCAGTTTTGTACAAACATATATTTTCAGACATTTAAAAAAAACATGTATCTCTATTTTTTAAACAAATCAGCCACACTTTATACACTTTCTATATTATAAAGGGAGATCCATGTTTGTTTGTTTTTTGAAAATATGGATAGAAATTTCAGACATCTTCAGTCTTTTAATATTGACAGAAAGAAATCTGAAAGGAAGGGTCTGAGTAGGTTTCTGATTACAAACAAACAAAATAACTATTTCTAGTTATTTTCCTGCTACAGGTTTTTTTCAACTTTAAAAATCTTTCCTTTACCACAGTGGCCACAGCAGCACTGACTGAGTTCATGTTCACTGGGCAGCCATCATTTTAAGAGTGTAAATATCAAAAGCTGTTAACTAATGTTTCATTGTTGTATTTTAATGGGATGCCACTCACAGAATAATGAGGACGAGTCAGAGCTTGTTGCATTGTTCAGTCATTCATTTCCCTGTGCATAATTATGAGAACACTTCAGTGCAATTCCTCATCTTCAAAGTATTGCAAATCCTGATTACCATATAAAAACAGCCAGAATAGGGTGTCGCAATGTTCCTAAACCATGTGTGTTACTGAAATAGATGTAGTCAATGAATCTTTAATATTCAATTCAAATGAATGAAAGTTGTACAACTCATTTTCCATTTTTATTAAACCACAAAATGTTCAGGACAAGTTTCCCTTTCAACTCATACCACACTTCATATGATGAAGGAAGCATCCTTTTAAAGGAGTGGAATGTAGGGGGGTGTATATGGAGGTCAAAGCTATTTAATAAACCTGCCTTAAACCCTCAGGGTCTGTACCTGTGCCCACACTTGAGTTCCTCACTCTCATAACTACATACCTTACAAATGACTACCATTAAAGTTACAGATTTATTTATAAGCCAAGGGCTCATTGGACTCATGGCATACATTTAAAACTGGCGTCACTGCAGCTTCTTCTCTGTGGTCACATGTTAAGACTCTCACCAAAAAACAGTAAGTAAGAGAAACACAAAGGCACAAACAAGAATGTTGAAGACATGGGGAATCAGGAAAAAGCCCACTTAGCAGCCTGAGAGTTCCAGAGAACTGCAGTTCCAGTATTGAAAGGAAGATACACTGAAATATAAAACATTAATGTACTGTATAGGAAATATTCTATAGAGCAGCAGACATAGAACCGAGTGCCTGTTTAAAACATTTGAAAGATAAAATTCTGGTTTTCTAAATGTAATTTCTGCTTGCACTGTTTCACTTGACTTTGACATGAACACTAGTGGAGGCAAAGAGGACCTGATGCATGCTCCTAAAATCCTGGAAATGGGCACTACACTTCTTCAAATTATTTTCTGTTTATTTTATTTAGATCACGATATAATTGTTGTGCTGGAGCTCCTGAAATAAAGGAATTACATTTTACTCCATACCCTTAGGTCCCTGTCCTGCTGTACTTGGCTCTTCTCCTTCGTCTTTGTTCAGACTCTGTCCACTAGGAGGCATGATTGTTGTATTTTCTAAACACACTGAAAAAAATCTGTGGCTAAAATCCTCAGCGTTTTCTCCACATCCTACTCCTCTGGCCAGCTGGACTCATTGACCCCAGGTTAGAAGGGGTGAGATTCTCTGATATTAAACGTTCTCAATATTTATCACAGTTTGAGTCAGTTTGATTATTTGGGTACAATTTCATTGATTTATTTTCTGTAACTGCTTATTCCTTGCTAAGGTCACAGGTACCCAAAACCCAACCACAGTCTACGGGCACTAGCACACTGCAGGGTGCGTGCACACACACACACACACACACACACACACACACCATTCACTCACACACTGGCACCTATGGTCAATTTAGAATACCCAATTCACAGAGCAGGCATATCTTTGGATTATGGGAGAAACCAGAGAAAACCCACACCACCATGAGGAGAACATGCAAACTCTACACTCACAAGACCTGGATTCAAACCCCCAAGCCTGGAGGTGTGAGGCCCACTACCCACTGTGCCATAAAGTAGAGCAGTAAACACAAAACAAAAACATACATTTAGGTTTTCTTTGCGTTTAGGTTTGAAAAGATCTGTGCATATGATCTCAAACATGCTAGAGCATCTTACTGAATATATTATCACATGACAAGCATTCTTGCCTATAGATAAAACTAGATCAAAGATAGGAAGACAGAAAATAAGTGAGGATTTGAACTTTAATGTACAAAATACTTTATTCGTCTGCTCCTTTTGTTTGAACATTCTTATTCATTTGTGTATAAAAAGCCAATGGCTATGAAATAATGAATAGCCTACAGCCCAGGCTGAAGGAGCGCTCCTGTAACTACATCACTGGATTCCTGTCGGAGCCTGTAAACATGTGAAACGCCTGTCAACATGAAAAGCACCATTGATTCTGACTCTTTTTTTTTTTATCTCTCTGTAAAATTTGCTTTTGATCTGCAGAGCTGGAGAACAGTGATCAGGATTTGTTTGCCAATTAAACCTGCGTCCAGTAGACCGCCATCTTTGCATTCGGTTTCAATTAGACGTGTAATTCGGCTGTGTAATCCTGTTATGCATAAGGATTCATATATATACAGCCCATTCTTACTAGAGGATTTTTTTTGCAGCACATCCCTTCGCTCTGCTGTTCTCTAGTACAGCCCAAAATAGAATGACCTGGAAATTAAATTACTGTCTGTCTGGCCCGGTCAAATCCTGTAATGCGTTCAGATTACTAGTATTACCCAAGTATCTTCTGGCAAGTATTTTCCATGATTTGGCAGCATAATCGGGGTTCGAGGTTGCTGGCTCGCAGAGATTCAGGATTTTACGCAATTCAACATAAAATGCCTCCCAGTGGGCAACATCAAAGCAATAAGGAATCCTGGCGTGCTTTGAATTCCTCAGCTAATGAATTTGAATCCATTTAAATACCTAGCCCTCACCTCTTATCTGCCCTCGACATGTAATTTTGTTTAGCATTTTAACGAAATGCCAAGAGCTGGAAAGAGCCCTTCGTTCCTTCACCTTCTTAGAATAATATTGACACGAAGATCAGAAGTGTGCTCTTTAGAAATAGATGCAGTCGTCCTATCAGTCAGCATCTAATGGCTACAATTTCATTATGACAGTGAACAAGACAGTGTATAGTAGAACCCTCCTGATGTCTTTGGATAAAAGCGTCTGATAAATGCCGTCTAAACAGGTTTGGTAGTAAAGAATACTGAATGTTATGATTTAGACACATATGTAGAACATAATAATTCATTCTTTAGATATAAGCAGGCATACCTTCTAACTAAAGGATTTGTCTAATTTAAGGTGCCCCCATCACTGGCACAAGTGTTCAACTGCACACTGTAATCTCCAATCAAGGGCCAATAGAATGGGATGCTCTGGAGCAGCCACACACGAGCCTAAGATCACAAGGGATGCACCAGAAAGCCACCTGGGTTGTGTGTGCCTCCTCACATGGATTTTTCACACTGCTCCCATCTGGAAGACGCTTTTGCAGCATCAAAGCCCGATCAACCAGACTGTGTGAGAGCTTTTTTTCAACAAGCCATCAGACTTCTCAACACACTGTCTGCCCCCCACTCCCTCCCACACACCTGTACGGTGAACTGACTCAACTTTCCATTCTTGCACTTTACACTTCACTACACATCCATGTTACACTTGTTCTTGTACACTGTCTCTGTAGTTTTCATAGACTGACGGTACTCTCTCACATGTAAAGCGCACTATTGCATTCCAGTATTGTTGTTTTCTACCCGCACAATTTTTGAATGTTTATATTTATAGTTTACTTGAATATGTTGTTTACTCTGAATCCTTTGTACTCTATGAATCTGCATCCACACTGTCTTGTCTCACTGTATACATTATAGCTGAGATTACAATAAAGATTACTTTGACTTTGACTACACCCAATGCTGAGTGTCAGCTAGATCAGTACAAAGCCCCGCAGCACTGGGCTGTGGAGCAGAGGAAGTGCATTGTTTTGGTTGATGGCGCTCCATAGGGTACCTTTGGGAAGAGTTGGAGTGGCATTTGTGATCCAGTATTAATCATTCAGCATCAGTACCTCACCTCACTAATGCTCTCATGCCTCAACGCAGTCACACGCTTATAGCAATGATCCACCATCAAGCCCGGTTTCCCAAACAAGGATTAAACCGAGTCATAGACTATACATCATTCTAAATGGAGATTCGCTATTGAAAATAAAATATAGGACTTACCTGTATCCCTGTCTGGGAAATCATAATTTATTGTAAAGCCTTTCTGGAAGAGTAGAAGCTGTTACTGCAGCAATAGGAGAACAAACTCCCTATTAATACTATTGATTTCAGAAGACATGCTGGATGTGCAGGTGTCTACAAACTACTGGACATACAACAGTGAGCCAAAACATGATGACTGTTTAAAGATAAAGTCAATATTTCTTTACACAAACAGCTGGGTATGTGTGCACTGTGTACCTGAGAAGGGATGGCACCAGGATGCACTGTAGGAAGAAAACACACTGGCAGCTGCAGTGTGACGTCTTGGGCAATGTTCTGCCTAAATATTCTGAACCAGATACAGGAAAACTTCATTGATCACAGAGTAAACTTCTTATGTAATGACTGCACAGTCACACAGAGACACAAAGAGAAAAACAATGCAAAACATAACAGAAAGTCAAAATGAAACCTTCCAGAAAATACTGTACACTAATAATAATAGTACACTATGCTTTATACAGATATAGATAATGAATAGAATCGCTGCTGAAGTAATGTTCTAGTAAACACAAACAGTGGTTTTGAGTTGTACTCCATACCGAGTCTGTTATTGCATGTAATAGTGATGAAAGTGACTATTGCACATAAAATAAAGATACTACACAAGATAATGATTTAGCACACTGTAAATAGTAGCAGGTTATTGCGCAGATTCTTGTGTGGGTTTATGACATGGGGAGGAGTTTTAAATATTGTAAACCAGGTACACTGTTATCAGCTGGATAATGCCACATTACTGCTACACTGTACATACACTATATGGACAAAAGTATTGGGGTGCTTGACCATACATTCAAATACATTAACTGTAATAATAAAGAGAGTTTGTGCCCCCTTTTAGCTATATGGACCTTGCTTTGTGCACTGGGTCCAGTCATGCTGGAATAGAAAAGGTTCTTCCCCAAACTGTGTCACTGTGTTGGAAGCATGGCGTTGTCTAAAATATATTGGTACACTTAAGCATTAAGCCTTTCACTGGAAGCCCAAACCCTGAAAACAAGTATGTCCCAGAACTTTTGTCCATATAGTGTATTTTTCAGGTGTGGTTTGGGAAGAGTCCATGGTATTTTCTCTAAATTCCCCAGATCTTAATCCAACTGAGCATCCATGAGATGTGCCAGAACAAAAGGTCTGATCAAGGGCAATTCCACTTGCAACTCTGTACCAGACATCACAGGGCACCCTCAAAGGTCTCGTCTTATCTTGTTGGAGATGTTTTGGCAGCACATGAAAGACAACTGGCATATTAGGCAAGTGGTCATGTTTTAACTCACTTGTGTACAGGTTATAAACTCTGTACTGGTAGCTGAGTGTGGAACTGCTGTTTTTATGGCTGCTATGTTGCATTCATCAATGTCCATGGGAAAGAATGAACCAATTAAAATGTATCATAAGGTATGATACAGATCACACTTTAGATCATAAATAAAGTTACTGCTGAAGTAGTTTACTAATGAACACACATAGTGGTTTAGAGTTGTATTCTATACTGAGTCTGTTTTTACATGTAACTTTTCCAAGGCTGTTGCATTCATCAATGTCCATTGGTACGGGATGAATCCGTTAAATGTATCATGAGGTGTGATAGTATAAACGCTTAACTGACTAAAATAGTTTAGCAGTCCGTTGTCCATACAGAAAGATCCATCTATAGCGATTACCATTAAGCTACAACAAGAATATCTCGACTGTCTGAAGATAAAGCCCAATCCACACAAGTGCCTGCTCCTTCGAGTTTAAAGGGAATTATTCATTGACACATTTGGAGAAACAAGTGCAGGCAGCCACATTAATAACAATGCATTATGCATGGGAGGGGGTGGCGGTATCAGACGCGATCTGAGTATTCAGTCAGGGTGGAAAAGCACTGGGGAGGCTATAGGTATATAACTCTCTCTCTGTGCATCATGGTGGGTGTTTCTCATTTTCTCAGAGGAAAGCTTTGCATTTTAATGGCCTTTATTCTACTCTTTGATCAAGTTTGACAATGCAGCAGCAGTCTGGCAGATGTATGGGACCACCACTCTTTGGAGCCTGGGCTTGTGAGAATCCAGAGTACCTCGTGGTGAGGTAGAGACTGTCGACGAAATGGCATCAGATTGTATCTAGTATGGCATCTAAAAATAGTCCAATGGATATGCTCTTATCTATCTGCTCCCGTTAGTAATCCAATTGATCCTGCACACGCTCTGCCCTGCTCTATTCAGACCTTTCAGAGCCTGGCCGGCAGCCCAGAGCTGGGTCAGAACATTCTTCTGTTGTATGGTTATCTCCGGAGGCCAGAAATGCCACATTTGGAGGGACTTTTAAAATTCAGGCCATATGTTACATCAGACAACAAGTTTATTTATCATTCTGCTTCTATAGTATGTGGATCACACAGAGCAGTGCTGCTGGAGATTTTAAACAATGTGTCCTCTTTATGTCCAGTAGACACATCTATCCTGTTGATGATAGCGCATCTGATTTGACATTTTATTGACGACAGCCCATTTAATGCTGCAAAGTTTGTGTTGGTCAACCTTCCAGTTCTTCTTCAGTGGTCAAGGTCTGGCCACAGGACACTGATGGCTGGATATTTTCGATTGGTGGACTGTTCTCAGCCCAGCAATAACGCGTTAAAATCTCCTGCAGCACTGCTGTGTACACACACAAACACACCACTACCATGTCAATGTCACTGCTATGCTAAGAGCAACAATCCAAAAAATACCTGCTCACCGATGATCCTGTGGGAGTCCTGATTATTGATCAACTGTGTAATGTGTTCATGATTAATTACAGAAAGTAATAAGCACATTCTGATGAAGATGATTCGTCTGAATGAGGGAATCAGCATCATCAGAATGTGTTTTTTACTTTCTGCAATTTATCTGTATCATCATGAGAACACAGTTCGTCTGAACCTCACCTGAACTGCATGAGTGAAGTTGAATTTTGCATTTCCATTATCAGTGTCCAGTGAGAGAAACAGTGGCTGTATACTTCAGCCATACATATCCAATAGGGGTGTAATGGTACACAGATGTCACGATTCGGTACGTATCTCGGTTTTGGGGTCACGGTTCGGTGCGGTTCACGATACAGCAAAGTTAAGCAACAAAAAGTTCTAAAGAATGAGGCTTGGTTTGTTTTCGTTTATTTTAAAT
>JBBIGB010000006.1:17849292-17861394 GCA_037577075.1 Alestopetersius hilgendorfi
TATTGCAACACACTACGATCCAGGTTTATGATTTACTTGCGCTTTTTGGTCCCTCTGTGATTCTGTATTACTTCAATCAAGTCTTCTCCGTCGTGCGTGTATTCTCCGAAAGACATCATGTACCGAACCATGACGGTTATATATATTTATATGAAGTTTCTGTTTTTTAAATCTCATTGTACATGTGTATACAGACAGTCTATTCTATTCTAAGAGTTTCATTTCAAGGCAACAATACTGGATCCAAGACGTTTTTGACGTAAAAAAATAGCTGATGTATAATGGAAACAAAAACGTTGAAAGATGGTAACTGTCATAACATGTTGATTTTTCCTGTGTGTGTAAAGCCCACCCCCAACAGCAGAGATCAAGAAGAAAAGTTAATCATCAATAATTATTGAATTTTTATCAAATTGTTTGCTCTGGTTATTAAATGACAGTAAGGAAGTTCTATTTCTAGCTCCGTGTTCATGTGCTGTTGCCTTCATTGACAGTCCGACGTAAAAACATCTTTTTAGTCTTAGAGTGACGACACAAATGTTACATTTTAAAAAAATGCATATCATGGTATAATGTCCAAGCTCACTAGAAGTTACTTCAGCAACATGAGCTTGCTGCAATTTTTCAAATCATTACTTGAGGACAAAAAAGCTCAAAAGCAGAGTGTGAATACTACTCAGTGAACTTCAGGGTAAAACGCACTGAGTAGCCCCAATGTCTCTGGGATCTGATGCACTCAGATTAGATCCCATCGTTGCCAGCTTTCAGTCTTTACTGAGGAACAGAGGAAGAGTATGTCTTTATTCCAGGTGACAGATTTGTCCTGAATTATTTATAAAAGAGCAGCGCTAGTACAAGAGCTTCAAAAGACAGCAGTAAGGGCCTGAGGTTAATTTGCCTGCAGCAACATTCTTCCCACAACTGAGCTTCAGCCTACTTGAAAGCCCCGGCCCTCTCAGTGAGACGACTTGATCACTGTCTAGAAATGTCTTCATTTTCAGATGTTCAGGAGATTGCTGTACACTACAGTCTTCAAGGCAATGCTTCATGTCCAGACCAAAACTAAATAATGAATTTTTAAATGTATACATTAAAAAGCGGGGGTGGGGGTGGGGGTGGGGATGGAGGGGTGGAGGTAGCTCAGTGGGTAGGATACTTGCCTCCGGACCATGAGGTCACGGGTTCGAATCCTACCTTCATGTGTGATGTCCAGGTTCTGTAGCAAGGAGGGAGCAGTTCACATTACACAGCACCACCACTGGGCAAGACCCTTAACCCAAAGCTGCTCCAGGGAGAGACTGTCCCCTGTAGTTAGGGAATGGAAGTCGCTTTGTATAAAAGCGTCTGCTAAATGCCATAAATGTAAATGCCCTCCTTATGGCCATGTACTGTCCAACGCCCAACCCAAATCTAACACACTTACATGAGTTAATCAAGGACTTTTGAAGGCAATAATTAGTTGATTAGGATGCAATGGTTCCTATAGCTAAAGTTGGCAGAATAAACATAAATGAAGGGCTAATTATATGGCTGTATTTGGACACCTGACCATTACACCAACAGAGACTTTAATGAGATTACATTTAAATTCTTAGACTTTAATATCCTTTAGCAGCTTTTAGTCTTCTTGGAAGGTTCTGCAAGTTCTCCATAAGATTTTTTGTTTCTGCTGGATAAATTTGAGCCCATTCATTCTGTAGGTTTTGGCTGTGGTTGAGGGCAGGGCTCTCAAGTCAAGTTCTACCCCACTTACTCAACCATGTCTTTATGGATCTTGCTTTGTGCACTGGGACACAGTCATACTGGAGTATCAAAGGTTCTTCCCCAAACTGTGTCCACAAAGTTGGAAGCATGGTGTTGTCCAAAATATCTTGGTATGGTAAAGCACTAAGATGGCTCTTCACTAAAAGCAATGGGGCACCTGAATGCTTTAAGCTGTGTCCCAATACTTTTGTCCACATTGTACCTCTAATCAGCGGACGGTCTGCTCTCCATGTGTGTCCGAACAATAGCCTTTTTTTGGTAATTGGCTTTGATTGACATCAGCATTGGCCAATAGACTTCTACTATGGATTGACATATTGCCTTGAGTGGGCGTGGTCTCTCGGAAAGAGGCGTTCTCTTTGCTACCACAGTCCAGAGTGTGCAGCAGCAGCAGCAGCAGACTGCTCTGTGTTCAAGTCAAGGCTTTCGGGTCTTATTGGATATTATTGTGTGGGAGATATATATTCTTGACAGCAACCTCAACCAGCTACTATTTTTTGAGTAGTAAAACTGCATTTCCCGGAGGTGCGGTAAGAAGGCTTTACTGTTTTTGTCGGGTTGAAAGCTCCTGAATGTGGTTTCCGCGGGGGGACTCACATCTGTCCGGACCCTCTCACACCACATTCAGATCCTTCATTCATTCATTCCAGTTTTATTCACTTTTCTTTTTTTCTTTAGCTTTCTTTTCTCTATCTCTGACGTTTTCGTTAAGGTTATTTCTTCTGTCTTTCAATCATTCACTGTTTCGTGGTCTTGCTTTTCTGCCAGTCTCTCTGAGCTCATTCAGGCTGCTGTAATGGTTTATTATGGCTGCTGTTTAGAATGGGGGGCTTCACAGTCGCCTGCAACAGATTAACACACTTTTCCCAACCTTTCAACCTGGATGTTTTCACCGCAGAAACATCTGTGTCTGTGTTTCCCTGTCATTTCTAATGGGCTGTGAAATGCGCCATATGGTCAAGTATTTGGACGACTGACCATTACAACAACAGGGACTTTACTGACTTTGGATTTAAATGCATAGACTTAAATATGGAGTTGCCCCCCCCCCCCCTTGCATCTATAATAACTTTCCACAGATCTGGAGTGTTTCTGTAGGAATTTGTATCATTTCATTCTGTAAAGCATTGATGAGGTGAGGCACTGATGTTGGACGAGAAGACTTGGCTCATGTGTTGGAAGGGGTTGAGGCCAGGTCTTGGTATGCTGAAGGATAGAGACTGCCCTTCACTGGGACGAGCTGAAATCAGTAATAAATAGGTGCGTCCCAGTACTTTTGTCCATTTAGTTTATACGAACACTCATACAGGACTACCAGAGAGCGATTTTGGAGTTTGTGAATGGTTGTGATTTCAGTATTTCTTCTTAAAAACCAGTCTACAAAAAGAGCTCAAATAGGCAGACGTGGCTACACACTGTGCCAGCGTTCATTTTATTGACTATAAATAAAAGTAAGTGGTCTGGACTGCGGTTGGGAGTGTTTATCAATCTTTTATCAGATTTGGAGATGATTTGCTTTGGTGTAGTCCGGCTGTAATTCAGTACAGTGGTTTGTGTGTGATGTCCAGGTTCTGTAGCAAGGAGGGGGCAGTTCACATTACACACATCTACTCAGAAACGTAGTGTGTGTGTGGGACTAAACGCTGCCTGTGGAAATCACAGCTTAAGCCTGACTCGTTAAGTTAGTGTCAATGCACAGTAACATATTTCTATATAAAGTGGTAATATATTCTCTAGTGTAGTCACAGCTGGTGAAGTCCGTTAACTCATAAACAGCCTGCATATTCTCACATAGGAGGCTGGCACCCACTGTGGCAGTGCCTTTAGTATATCAGAGGATCTTAAGAATATAACGTGATTATAATGCCAGTTATAAGACTCAGAAGCGTTTTGTTACAAGAAACAATAAGATCATATTTTATTGCTGAAGTTTATTGTTGAATGTCTTTTTTTCATTGCAAACCATCCTGGACACGTTGGCGGGGTGCGTGGATCATGCCTGGACACACTGGATGGATGACAAATGTGAGTACCTGTATAAATATCTCAGTCGGCCTGCTGATGTTGGGTGAATCTGAATTATGTCATATCTTAATGCGTCTAGAGCTTCTGTGCTGGTGCATATCGGCATAGAGGCACTTCACAAAGCAGTGTATCGAGCTGTTCAGAGAATACAGGCACATTTTGGGAAGATGCATAAATCCATTCTGGGAAGCGTACACATTCACATAACATGCTGAGTGAGTGTGGGTGACAGGAGAGGCACTCCTCTTAAATCAACCAGTGGATGAAGGCTCACATTGAAAAGCTTTCCTTCAGGTCATTTATTAGTTATTGACCTTTTTAGTGCTCCACCCACTAATGCATTTACTCGCATCGGCTATTTTCAGGATGGACAGGCTGTTCAGAATCCTGATTTAGCCTAATAGGAAACTCATAGGTGCTTAAAAAAGCACCTACATTTACAGCGTCTCATATATTCCAAAATGTATGCATTGTGTGTGCGTGTGTGTGTGTGCGTGTCATGCTAGTTGGGTTTTTTTTGCTGCATAACCAGACAGTCATAAACAAAATAGTAATTTCATAATGATTCGGTACAGCAACGTAGTCCAGCTTGATGATGCAGTATTTTAAACTGGAAACTGACATTATGTAGTGACTCGGAATGAAGCACTACGTGGTTCTCATTAGGTTGTATGGATTTTTTGCATTCTGTAATGCATCTGTAACCTAGCAGCAGTTGGAATGCATTTGTGGGCGGTGCATAGACAAGTCACCTGCTCATCTATGCTAAACAGAGCCCAGCCCTGGTGGGAGAATGAATGAATGAAGGCTGTCACTACTCTGCAGCACAAATGTTGGTGGAGGCCGGCGTGCGTAAACCACTGGTCTGTGATGGTGGGGTTGTCTTTGGGACAGCATGTCCTGCTTTAGGCTTTAACCTATTTGCCTGGTGTTTAATCTGCTGAAGCCCACTGTGCTGGATTAAGCGCAGCAAATGCTGCTGCCTTACAAATGCAGAAAGATTAAAAAAACACACACACACACACACACACACACACACACACACACACACAGATCATGCACATCTTCTGTCAGACATTGTTTCTCTTTTTATTTTGCTTTTCTTCAGTGTGGATCTGATATCAGTTACTTCATTAATTTCAGTGTTTGGAGCCGGGAGAGTTGGGTGAAAGGTTCAGTAAAGATCGGTGCTGTCTCCTCCCTCTGTGTTTTTCCATTGAGGACATTCGGCTCAGGCCTGGAAACATGAGCTCTGCAAAAAGCCAAATAATCGCTATTGATCCACCATTATAAATCAGGCTCCCCTCGTTTACTAGCAAGCCTTAAAGGGCTCCAAGCTCCATTATAGGAATGACTCATCATACCTGCATGTTATTCTTTCACTATTGCATAAATTACAAGACGATTGTGAATTTCAGGGTGCTGTGGAGGCAGAAATGCCTGCTCAGCTGCTATGAAGAGGATAAATATTTCATAATTCAAACGCTCAGCCCGGCAGCCCTGGAGAGGAAACCTTGTCTTATAACTGAACAGTGCATGTCTCCAGTGCATGTCTCTTTGCAGGATGTGGGTGTCTCACTTGGACAGCTCAGGTTTTCAGATGTTTTTGAATAGTCACCTCATATGCATAAATGAATGTAGTAATGACATGAATTTTGATGTTCATTTGTCAGTAACAAGTCTAAATGTAAATATTCATCATACATTCATTACTCAATAGCAGAGCATGTAAAGAGTACAAAATTAATAAATTAATTTTGGGTACAGTTATCTTGCTTGAGTCTTTTCTAAAGTCATTATTCTATAGCTAAAGCATGTATCAGGGCTGATCTGGGGTCAGTTGCGTTTAATTTATGCATCAGAGGCAACTGATTGAGAACAGTATGCTCCAGGTCTTAGGGTTATATGATATACTGTGGGTTGCTCTTTAAGCAAATACTTAAACATTATGAACTGATTTGACAGTCATTTCTTAATTCACAGCTAGGGCCACGTTGAGCTGAATATGGCTGCGTGTGATGTTAAGTGCTGTACAGTGGATATATGGAGATGAAATGGCCTCCAGCTGGTCACAGGCGCTGTTTCCTGTGATAAATGCAGTGGAGCCCACTCAGGGGAGCATTGACTTCTCTTCTGATGACATTCACCATCGACTGCTTAGTGGGCATTCAGCAGAGATTCAGAGTGCCTTTGTTTTTTAAATGCACTCTAATGGCATACTGCAGATTCCATTGCTCTCTTTTTTTTTGGTGCTTTGATATCATCAGCAATTAAGTGAGCATTGTTTCCAACCTGTGTGTCTTTTGGATGATATGCATGACATGCTTGCTTGATGATATCAAGTGCCAGATATACTTCTGACTATGTGAATGATTGTGGAGGTTTAATTTAGTGTGCATTTACTGGGAGACGACAAATGAGGTTCTGGGTAGGGCTGACAACATTACAGTATGAAGTCGTTTTCATGGTAAAGCTTTTTGAGCTCATTGCAGGAATCAGCAGCAGTTCTGGGAATTGCCAAAGAGGCAATGATGCAATATTATCATGATATTTGGGTCACAATACTATATGATTCTGATTCTTCTTCTGAACTGGACTGGTACCTATTTATTTTAGTTAAATATCATGGCTGGATATTGTTAGCAACTTCACAGAACTGCTGCATGACAGCAGATTTACACTGAATTGTCGGCAAACTTATATTTTGTCATGTATTTGCAGCATTGCTTTAAGAGCTAATACCACAACCATGGACTAAAGCAAGCCTGAAAATATAATGCAAAGCCAACAAGAAGAGAGTTACCCCTTTCACACACACAACACATGCCTAACTGGTAAAGCATGTCTGCCAGATGCTGTATGCTGTAAATGTCATGCTTCCAGACTGGAGTGCAGTATCTGTTTCCCTCTTGCCATGTAATATTAACTCCCTGAATACCAACACAGCCATCACTGAATCACCACACACATTTCAAACACAGCCCTTATTATTAAAACATATTCAAAATTGGTTGTGTTGGCTTTTTGCCATATTTTTCTACAGTTCTGGACATGCTTTCTAGGGGACTTGAGAATAGAAGTATGGATCAAGAATCCAATTCCTGAATCCTGAAAAGTAATATTAGTATTATTAAAAAATGATCTTGGATTAGTGCACTCTCTGTCATTGTAAAACAGAACAAAAAGCACATTTTTGATGATTTTGTCTTTCCTTCATCATTTATCTTAATGAGAAGTTGGAGTAGATTTGATGAAGTAAAGAAAACAGCAGAGGCCAGAGACCAGGGCTTGATAACCCTAAACTACATGGTAGCTTTATTATTGTGAATAGAAGCACAAAAGCAATAAAAGTAATTTCTCAATTCCCTGGTTTTGCATTAGCAGGGCGGCTGCATGTATAGAGTGACAGCTGACACAAGTGCAAGATTTCTTCATTGAAGCTCGTCTTTCAGATACGCCGAGTCGATCGCCTGCTTGAAAATAATGAACCACTGGAGCAGTCACACTCCCCTATGCCACTTCAAGTACAGGGCTCTCTGTGGGGAGTGTGTTCAAATCAGAGTGCTGCATATTGAGTGTAATGAATGTCACAGGTGGCAGGTTCTATAGGAGTGATTTAAAACGCCTTGGAATATGTAGCACCTTATGAATTTTACATTTTATCCAGTGCAAGATTTAACACTATTTTCAAAGTGAAGAGTCCTTTGAATGAACTGAGACTGAACTAACCGCTTCTTGTCCCACATTAATAACATTCTATAAGGTTCACCAGGCCGCAAGGATTGAAAACAGTGGAATGAATTTAGGATTGCCTCATTTGTCTGTGCTATTTACAACGGAAGATGATAGCTTTCCCTGCAGAAGTGAAGTGTCATGACATTTTCTGAATGCTCTGTTTGGCTAGAGAGCAGTTCTACTATGAGTTGTGCTCATCTATATCTTGACTTCTTTATTCCGAATGGTCTCTATCATGTTGCTGCATAAAACTGTAGAGGGCATGGATATAATATTACAAACCAGCCAGAGATCCATGTGCTACATATTTGCTGGGCTGTATCTTGTGACCTATTTGGGTGGATTTCCAGCTGTGCCGTTGATCAAGTGCTGTTGGAGGGGATTCCCTTGTAGGTGCAGACTGTGGGCCAACCATAGTTGTTGCCATATTGCTGTAGTCAAGATTTGTGCCGGATAATTGTACCTGAGCTATTTAGCTACTTTGGATAGGGTGAGTTGCCCTAATGTGGGACATTTTTTTGTATTTTGTATTATTGTATTATATTATTGTATTGTATTATTTTGTATTGTGTCCAACATTAGTTCCACTCACCCTAGATATTGTGATATTTTGTGGCCTGTAGAAGAGCTAGAAAACTTAAATGTGATACATTTGCAATAGGGCTGCACAATATATCGCAAATTTACCATCATCGCGATATCAACATGCGCAATATCCATATCGCAAAAAACTGACTTAACTGGTGTTTAAGATTAAATAGACTGAGTAAATGGTATTTTTCCAAAACTCTTCACCCAGTGCCACAGAGAAGAGGGTAAAACAATCACTGGGCAGTTTTCTTCATCTTCTGTGCTACTGTTATAGATTGTTCCTTTTGCTATATAGAAAGTACTTGCTATAACTGAAATTATGTTTACATTTATTTAAGATTTAAAATGATTAAAAAATATTTTCAGATTTATCTCAACAATGTTCAATGGTTCAAATGATTTATGGGAGGCATTAAAATGCTCTGTTTAAGTAAATTCTTTAAAAAAAACCATGTTGGAATGGAAATATTGCAGTTCATTTTTTTCTGCATAGACTAGTCAGGGTCTGGAGTCTATGTTACCAGCAAATCCAATGCAGAAAAACATTAACACTATAAAGGCTTTTTACTCACTTATCGCATGTGATATCGCCATCGCAACACTCAACAACATTATCGCATATCGCATGTGTTCCTAATATCGTACAGCCCTAATTTGCAAAATATGCATAAACATTTACAGTGAATGTAGTGATAGTCAACTCATTCGTCTCCAAGGTGTATGTTTGGGTGGTTTTACCCAGATGAGCAACTGCTCTGAAATTTTATGTTTTGTCTACATGGCACTTTCAATAGAGTTGCATGATTATAAATTATTTTGGGGGGTGGAGGTGATCTGATTCTAATTCTTCACAGCCAAATTGGCCTATGACCAATAATTAAGAGTAATTAAGAATACCTAGACGAAAGGACATTTAAAATATCAGATATAGACCGTAATGTATTAAGAGAACATTATGTTTACCATTTCTCCATCCAGCAAAGGAACAGAAGTGAGAAAATAAATGTTTTCTATGTAAGCATATCCTAATGGAATGAAGTTTTTCCATTAATAGGCCAGCCAAAGTGTTGAGAATGTAAAAACTGAGCTTTGTTTCGATTAATATTTTATGTTGTTGTTTGATCAAATCTGAAAGTTTTTTCCCCCAACTTCATTATGCCTGTGGGTTAACTCACACCCCGCAGTCTGGAACTTTTGGACCTTTGAAGAAGTTGGTCAGCATTTCCCTTTCCCTTCGAACGGATATAATTTGTTCAGAACTTATTCAGTCCCACTGAGAATAACACATCACTGTGTTTGTGTTTGGAGTGATGATCCTTGTGGAGTCGGTTGAGTTTGACTACACATCTTCAGTAGAAGGAGGCGCAGAACTAAAGGATGAAACCCACAGCGAGATGCTCACTGGCTCCCTTAGGAGTACATATTCTCACGCTGTTGTTGCACATTACATACCATACATGCACTCTGCTGTGTTTTGTGAAAAGAGCTTTTTTGGCTGTGAAATCTCAGCTTTGTCGGCTGTAATTGGCTAATAATATGGCAACTTCTGTGCCCGGATTGGCTAATTTTATACAACACAGCAGATCAATTTGGTGAAAGTAGCGGGTGACTACCAGCCAGTCATGATTCAAAAGGGCCGGATCCGGCCTGCGGGCCATTAGTTGAATAGGCCTGATGTAAACCCTAAATATGCCCCAAATATGCTCCCAGAACACTTTAATGTCATTTTAAACTCAGTTTAATGCACTACCCTGAAAATGTAGAGGTACACTCGTATTCCCTGAGGCATGCAACTTGGAAGGTCTCTGGACAAAAGTATTGGGACACAGCGGCATGGTGAATGACTTTCAGAGTATAACCAAGTGAGGGCTTGTTGGAAAGGTCTCCTGGAGAGCAATCGAACTGTGGAGTTTGAAATGTCGGGAGTGCTTGCGCCACTGAGAAATCGCACTTTGAAAAAAGTGCTCTCAGGTCGGTTACAGCCTGCCCTGTGTCCTCTTGTGTGAAAACATCCAGAAAAAAATATATTTATTGCCACAAAAAGCAGAAAAGGCAGAGGATATTTGCAGTTTCCGCGTTGTTGTGGGGATTTCCGTGTAAAACTATGAGTTCGGTTCTCAAAAAAAATCTGTGACTCCTGATCCGCGTAAAACTAGGGTTTTACTGTACACCTACAAATCCCCCTGGATACACCACGTGCCCCCGGCCCAGCTACATTATAATGCATAAAGTGCCTCAGTGGACTTACACAAGTACACTAATTACTGAGTCTCTTGAAACTGGAAGATCACATTTTGATACTGACTAGGATTTCTGTGAGATACAAAAAAAACTGAAATGATTTGCATGAGAATAAGCTCTTTTCCAGGAGGCTATAAGCTGCACTGATCTGTTACTGGTCATTCATTTTTCATTTTGTGCAGTAACTGTCATCTTCTGCTCCAAATTCAATATCCCCTCTGCTGTCTCATCGGGAGCTAATTGTTAGAGTGAATAGTGGAGGGCTGGTGCTTTAGGAGCTAGGTGGTGCAGTTAGACGCAGCTTGATTTAATCATTCAACTGACTCAGTGAATTTATATCGCAAGTCAAAAGAGACTTTCTACAAGTTGCAGTACATTCCTACTATGTGTGTATCCTCATAAGAAAGAAGCCTGTCTGCCATCAGTGATCTCTGTGGGTACAAACACCTTGTCTCAGTCATCACTTACACTGTAGGGAGAGCAATAACTCTTTCTCTCTCTCTCTGTGTCTCTCTCTCCCTCTTTCTCTCTCTCTTTCTCTCTCTCTCTCTCCCCATCCCCTCTATCTCCCCTCAGACTGTTTCCACAGTCATCTATCTCAGTCATGCTTCCCCTTATTTTTCTGTATTAATTTAGTCTGGGGCGCACCCTGGTCATAAGTGCTTGATGTGTCCGTGTCTGCCTGGTGTCTGTGAATAACTGAATAGGTCTGCCACATTGGGAATTTTCCTCAGGGGCTTAAGGCATTGAAACCCACACGTCTTTCTATCAGCCCCTCTGTAGGGAAGAAATAACCCCTCTCTGTTGGTGGAAGGTGTGTGTGTGTCAGTTGTGTTATTGTCCAATATAAGCTTTAATACCCCAATCACCATATGTATGCTTTTTACACAAACTGCAAATCATATTTTGTTTATTGCTGCTTGGATGAGTGTCAAAATCGATAGTTTTAGTGAGGTTTTACTTCAGGGCTCCACAGTGTATCACTTGTTAATCATTAATTCAACATATGGTCTCTGCCATACTTGTTTCACACGAGGCTGCAAAATACAAATGAGGCCTAATGGGTTTTTTTTATTACATGAGCACCCTGACTAATTCACATATGGTTCAGAAGAGTGTTTCTGTGGGTTTTAATCAGATATGGCATTCGCGTGTTCTGTCAAAATTGCATTTGGTCCAAATAGGGCAGGTCCAGCTAAAATCACATAAAATAAAGCATTCTACAATGTGGTTTGAATATAGTTTTTACACAATAGTGTAGTCAAAATATATAGCAATATGGTATTTGGTGCATTTTTGAAGCCCTAAATTTGACACATTTTTACTCATGATAGCTCTTCGGACAACACCTTTGGTCTTCATTTGATTGACCGCTGATGTGTCCACACATCAATCTCTAACAGTACCTTAGGAGAAAAGTGGGTCATGGAAGGTAAGCAATGTATGAACATGAGGCGTGTACCTTGAAGAAGGCCTGGTTCTTAAACACCGCATCTGCTAGGAAGTGTGTGGTTATCTGCCAGTACCTGTTTTAGTTAAGATTTGCGAGGTTTGTTAAGTCCAAATACACATTTATTTTATGTGATATTACTTGCTTACTCAATTATTTATTTAATGTAACATTGCAAATTGTTTTATTGTGAAATATTCAGTTGACTTGATTTGGTTTGAATTATTCTGAATAAAGTTTGTTTTGTTATTTAAACAGTTGTTCCCTTTTTTCTTTTTTTGGGGGGGGGGGGGGGG
>JBBIGB010000006.1:17878848-17893315 GCA_037577075.1 Alestopetersius hilgendorfi
CCAAGTTGCTCCAGGGAGACTGTCCCCTGTAGTTATGGAATGGAAGTCGCTTTGGATAAAAGCGTCTGATAAATGCCATAACTATAAACTATAACTATAGTCAGAGCTTTGTACTGATGTAACGCTTGTGTGTTTAAAACCAATACAGTCTGTGGAGTAAAAATATCTTTTTGAAATGTGCTATTTCTTCTTGCAACACGGGAAAATAAATGAATAAAAAATTGTTCCCCAAGCAAATAGTCATAACCAGTGGGGAAAGTGATTTTTCAGCAATTCCCTGCTGCTCGGCAAAATCCATATACCCAGGTGTGGATCGCACATTTCTCTGAGGACAGCCTTTCAGAACCAAGTGTACTTTGATGTAATCTACCAAAGTGAGCTAAACAGGCTACTCATGATGAACTGTAGTATAAATATACCACTCTGGTTGATTTGTCTCTTCTTTTACTTCTTCCTATCTTGGTGCAGTTTTTTATATTTTTAAACTTGCAAGAGTCAGCAAATTCATGTAAATGAACACAGGGGTCTGCTCATCAATATTTATAACAAGTGGAGCCACTGTGAGTTGGAGAGATGCACTACAACAGCTTATTAAAATACATCGGCATAATATTCAGAGTAAAGATCAGTTGTGCTGCGAATTGAAGTGTAAATCCAATTGAATAAATTCTCCACATTTGTCATTTACAGAATTCAAGACAAACGTAATTTAAAAATATTAGAAACACATGTTGCTCTGCATATGAGCAGCAGTGGAAGTATTTCCCCAGAGGACCTGTGTGATAAACTTTGCAGTTGATTGATTTAATTTGTGTTTTTATTTTAGCTCTGTATGTTTTTCTCATTTGTTTTGTTAACCGCTGATGCCTCATTTACCCTGAACAGCTCGTTTGCTCAGTGCTGCAGTGTCTTATTTTAAGCTTTGGGGAATCGGTGTCTATGGGATTTCGCTAGTGTTTTGAGAAAGTGGGTTTTATACAAATACTCCTCGAGAGCATCTTCATCAAACTGATATTTGCATAAACCAGCATAATTTAGGAAGCTGTAATATGCTCTTTAGTACCACCACAGCTTGATTATGAATTTAGCAGACATGTAGATCTTTGTCTTGGTTGTACTCTTAATTAGGTTATTTGTGCTGTTTTGTCCGTAGCACCAACTCATAGCTTAGCTCTGAGGGCTTTAGTTTTAAATGTAAAAGGATTCTATATATTAAACATGACAAGTAAGTATCTACCTTTTAAAAATATTATTTTCTTATTATTGTACTTACTTTCTACTTATTCTATTTCTTGGAGTACCTTTTTTTAACTGTCTGTGTACTTTTCTATGTGTAAAGTTGGGAACACAAATCTAAGAATTTCATTACGGGTAAGGATGCTACCTTATTGAATATGACAATAATACTAATGCTTGGTGCTGGATAAATCAGGTTCCACTAACACAACAACAATGGCCAAGTTTAAAAAAACAACAGCTCTTGTATCATTTGTTAACTCAAAACCAACCGTACCTCAGATTCCTTGGCTTTCCAGCTGACAACCAGCAGAGGAAAAACGCATTTGTGCAATTAGGAGGAACAACGGAATACATTTTGTCGTATGCTTTCAGCATTTCAGTGCTGCACATTACACTGAAGGTCGTTCTGTCCTGCAAGTCAATATTGTTACCAACCGCTTTACAGACACAAAGACTTAAACTATACAAACACCCCCAAAACAATCAGTAATGTTATATAAAATTGCTTAATCTACCCATCACTTTACCACTGTGTGATTGTTGGATGGAAAGTAAGGCATGAATTGTGAAAATATGAAATACAATACTGAGGTATCAGTGCCTAACATTGACTGAAATGATTTTACCCTGATATCTGCGAAGAAATTCACCCCCAAAGATTTCTTCCACAAAGATTCCTTTCTTCAACTTGGACTCCTGCGTTATTGAATGTTCCCCAATAATCTGGAAAGCATCCATGAATTTCAGTTTTTATAATGGTTTTAAAAAAAAAAGTGAAAACTGTTTCCTGTTGGGTTTTGAAAATGTTGGTATTTCTGAGGCTGGAAGGGAATGAAACTTGTTTTATCTGCATGTTTTCGGTTCTTGTTATAAGGTCTGTTTAATTAATGCATTGTGACAGGTGCATAATCTCGATGCCTCTCAGCTTGGAAACAGTAATTAATTGTGGCAGGGAAAGGGCTGGATTTGACACAGACTTTTGCTCCCCACAGAAACGGGACAAAGGTCAAGTGCTTTTTGACAAAGTCTGCGATCATCTTAACCTTTTGGAGAGGGACTACTTTGGTATCACGTTCCGCGATGCAGAGAATCAAAAGGTAAGTCTTCGTCTCTGTATACTTTTTTGAAAAGCACAAGATTATACAATGATTCATAAACAAATGAAATACGTGTTTATTTACAGAACTGGTTGGACCCAGCCAAAGACATGAAGAAGCAGATCAGGGGTGAGTCTGATATTTTCCTAAAAAGCGTGTTTAAAAAAGATGTCTGTCGATTTCAGTGACGGTTCTGCATCATAAATACTGTTAATTCTAGGCCTCGGGTTATAAGGATCTTTTGCTGAAAAGACATTTCAGTGTTTTCAGCTAACCATGACATTTTAAGTGAATTGCTTAATTTCAGAGAGCTGGCATTCCGAAAGGTCTTAACCTCAATGCCAGACGAGCATTAGACTAGAGCTAGTTTGCATATAAAAAGAAACCCCACGCTAATCACAGATCAGCGCGTTTCATTTTGTTGGTTTGGCAGACCTAGTCAGCCTGAAATGATATGTTATCTAGCCACTCAGCTGGATATTTGGCTTTTAAAAAGCAGGCAAGCTTACTGGGTAATCAATGAATTTATGGGCAGACTGACTGGGGCAATCCATTAAAATGCTTGTTTGGGATTTGCACAACCATCTGAGGACATGAAGCAGACTGGAGTTTAGAGTTTCAGCATTCAAGGTCCCTACAAACATGTTCCTCTGACTATCATCATCAGAAAATGACAAGTAACACAAAAAGAGAATGATTATAACTAGTGGTGGGCCGTTATTGACGTGAGACTCTTATTGTGCGATAAAAAAAATACCGCCGTTAATGTATTCACAAAGTTGGGTTGGGAGCTGGGTCTATACTACGTAACCTATGGTGACTTTCACCTTGATATTTTAGCGCCGATGTATACCTAGCTGAATTGCACTGTAGGGGCAAGAACGAGTCTTCGAACCTGTGTGTATGCCTACTGTGAAATTACCACATCAAACGTGACATGCTAACATGGATGCAGCTATGAAGGCTCTGGGTTTCCTTCAGGGAAAATTTATTTTTAAGAAGCTTCCCAATGGAAACCTCGACAAGACTAAGGTTGTTTGCAGCTTGTGCAATGCGGAATTAGTTTACTTAGTTTACTTTTAGTCATTATTTGGGTAGCACATATATTCTGAATGCCTTCGGCAGAATTCAAATGAGCCGTTTTAATCTAGATTAATTCCAAAATTACAGTGAGTTAATCTAGATTTAAAAAAATGATCTAATCCACTAATTATAACCCATGATTATATCTTGGCACTATACATACTGTATAACTGCATATACTCAGACTCACTGCATAGCTGTTGTTCACAGTCAGCAATATTATATTTCTGAGAACACTATGAAAGAGAATTGCAGTTGGAAACAAGCTGTAATGTCTTGCATATTCTGACTGTTATCGTGTTTAGTAACTGATTTCCCTGTCTATTCTCACTCTTACTGTCACCCAACCATGTTGTTTATGTACTTTTTTGTGCAGGGGTTCCCTGGAATTTCTCTTTCAATGTGAAGTTTTATCCGCCAGACCCTGCACAGCTCTCTGAGGACATCACAAGGTCAGAGCTGCTCATCACACTGCTGCAGGATTTCAGTCCACTCCCTCGGTTAAAGCCCATTGGGGAAACGGCAAGCTCCTGATCAAACTGAGACCAAGAGCTATTAACCCCATGTCTGTTTTATTGTAACTCTGTGAAGTTACCTATTACCTCAATCCAGTGGAAGCATTTTGATTGGCACTATTTAATTAGTTGAACTCTTCACCTCATCCGATTACTGGAAGAAGAGCTTAAATGTAGCTTCGTTCTTTTTGCTGCTTTCCTTTGTAAAAGCTGCTTTGCTCTTTCAGCCCCTTTCTCTGCAGTGATATCTGTCTCTCTGTCGGTCTCAGGTATTACCTGTGTCTGCAGTTGAGAGATGATGTTGTGTCCGGCCGCCTGCCCTGCTCCTTCGCCACACACACGGTTCTTGGTTCATACACAGTCCAGTCAGAGCTGGGAGATTATGATCCAGAGGAGTACGCCGCGGACTACATTAACGAGTTTCGCTTTGCCCCTCACCAGACCAAGGAGATGGAGGACAAGGTCATGGACCTCCACAAGAACTACAAGTGAGCTTCACATTTGGATCAATATTTGGTCACTCTTAAGAATGGACTCACAGCATCTTCAAGATGCAAAATATTTACAATGATTGATCTGAGACTTGCAAACATGCTGAAACATACATAATCTAAATAAATATTAAGAATTAGTTTACATACACAAAATGGATGTATGGACAAAAGTATTGACATTGTGTTCAAATGCATGGACTTTAATATGGAGTAGGTTCCAAGACATACCATGCCTTGGAATGCTTAAGTATTAAGTTTGCCCTTCATTGGAAGTAAGGGACCTTGCACAAACCCTGAATTAGGAGGTGCGTCCCAATCCTTTTTTCCATATAGTGTAGCATTGCTGTTGGAATAAAATGTTCTCCAAAGAAGCACAGAAAATGGAAAATCATTCTTACTTTTCTAACAACAAATTTAAAGTAATTTCTGACTCTTAGAACAAATAACTGAAGTCAAACTACTCTGTTTTGAAAGCTGCTGTATATGTATAGGTGTTTTACTTACCCCAGTCACAGTATCATAGTGTTATTTTGGGAGCAACTGTGTTGCCCCTGCAATCAGAAGGTTGTGGGGTCAAATCCCAACTGCTGTTGTCATCACTGATTTACCCTTGAGCAAGGTACCGTCTCCACACACTGCTCCTTGGGCACTTGGTGAATGGGTTAAATGCAGAGAAAGAATTCTAAGGGGCCACTTTACTTAACTAACTAGTCAAAGCGGCCGATTTAGAGTTTGAACATTTATCTGTCTCTCTTCAGAGGGATGACGCCAGCGGAGGCTGAAATGCACTTCCTGGAGAATGTGAAAAAGCTGTCTATGTATGGAGTGGACCTTCATCACGCTAAGGTACAGATCCCACTCCCGTCTCCAAGGCACTTGGCACAGAAGTCTTTCAGTAACTTGCAGCATGATTCATGACTCCTTTTCATTTGCCTGCACCATTAAGAGTTTTGGCTGCTGTACCATCACAGCCTTAGGGCCTAGTAGAGCTTTCTCCTCCTGGCAGGGGAAAATGACACTCTATTGACCCCTCAAGCTTGACAGGCCTTATGAATGTCAAATAAAAATACATCTTTTCAAAAATACACCTGCAAACATCTGAGGTACACAAAAGCAGCACATAGAAGTGGACTGAATTTAAGTTTATGTACAGTGAAATGTCATGGTGCCTAAATGAAGTCTGATTGTGTATTCCATGAAGCATGTCTGCATTATGAATCTGTTTTCCCCTTCACACTGGTAAAGTTTCTGTGATCCTTCAACTGCACTCCCCCGTCGGTCTTCTACAAGCAACAGTTTGTGTTTTATGTTGAAAATGTTATGTTTAGCATTTTGTTTATGTTTTTGTTGGTTGTTTGTATTGTCATCTGTGCTGTAGTCCCTTAGTGACAATGTTGGGATAGTGTGCATACAGGCCTTTCAGACTAGGTAATCACCTCTAATACAGCAAAGACACATTTTGGCAAACATCCATGACAGGTTTATTAGTGCAGTGGTGCTGCTTTGTGAGAGAAGCTGAGGTCTTTTCAGAACATGGTGGTGTGAGAGTGAAGGGACTTGTTGGCCACAGAAGCCACATATATGCCTGTCACTCTTGATTGCATAAATAGTTCAAGTTTATTTATAAAGTACATTGTCATACAGAAAAGGTCATTCAATGTTAATAAAATAAAGGAAATAAAATAATTGAAAATGCAATAGAAGTGCAAATGTTTTAAAAGTGAAAAGTGAATACTGCCGTTTTTTTGTAGATAATACTGATTATTTTCATAATGAACAGAGAAATGAGTTTTTGTAAGAAATGGTATTAATAATTAAAATGAGCTGAACTGTAAGAACATAAATAATAAAGGGAGATTTTAAAAAATGAGAACACAAAAATATGGCAAAAATGTACAAAGTACGTTTATCCACCATGCGCAGTTTCTTACAACAAGAGAGACCAGTAGGGAAATTAAAATATGAGGGTCATCATCATGCAAAAAGAGAATGTAATTTATTTGATTGAGTAATTAAGTTTACTCAATTAATCATGCCAACCTTAGTCACGTGCTCTGTTGTCTGTGTAGGGGCTCCATATAATGTATCTAATCTAACGGTGTTATGATGTAGAATTAAAACGTAATGCACAGACCCACGGGGCAACAACTAACAATTATTTCCATGATTGGATTATAATTAATCACAATGATTTACTTATACATTTTTTAAAAATGCCACTATTGTTTGTTCTTTTGCTCATTCAAATATGAAACACCCACCCTGCGCAAATCATCAGCTATTCTGCTTTTAAATACATTATTTTAATCAGGGTAGAGGGTGCAGAACAGTAAAGGAACGCAGTAAACATTCCCCCCTAATGATGAAACAAAGCTAAATTAAAAAGTTTAGAAAATCTCCACTGCGGGCAGTGTATTGCAAAATTTCAATTTGAAAATTGCATCCTATTATAGTTTTGTTTAGCTACGAACATAAATGAACTCGTCCTTTCAGACAGTGTCATTTATTTTTCTGTTTTCTAAATTAAATCAGAGCTGAAAAGCTGAAATAACATGCTATTTCAGGAATTACTCACAATACTGGGCCCCTGCTGTAGGTATATTATACTCTAAGCTGATCTTACATAAGCAAGTTTTGCAAAAACACAGCTACTTTTAGAAAATTTCCATCGCTTTAACTTTTTGGGTCATGCACAGCCTCTTTTAATTAAGTAATGTCCTGTTAGATGAGCAGTTTAAGCACTGTAAAAGCATCTAATCAATTACAAGATGCGTTGCCAACTGTTTTTTTTTTAATTATCGATGTTGTAGGTTTAATTGCTTTGTTATTGCAGCTCTACTGACATCCATACAGTTCTCTAATGTGGACAACCTACTGTTTTTCCACTGCAACGAGCCGACTTTGTTATTCTGTATGGGAAAACAGTATCTGTCTCCAAATACATCAAATCTCAGTAGACAGTAGTCTCTAAAATAAATGTAATTAGTATTGGAAAGGTATAGCTGTTTCATGGTGCAATTTAATCTACTAGGCAGGATTGGCAATGATTGGGAAGATATTGTTCCTCTGACTCTGTTTCAGAGTATGAGGCTGTAGATACAATCAGTTTAAAGTATGATAGGCCATTCTCATACTGCTTCTTCTTCCTTTTGTTAATGTATTTAATTTAATTTGCTTAAGTTTCATTCACAGGTTAAAGAGAATGGCAACATTAATACTGTTGCATTCTTGACTTTTACGTGTCAGAAAGCTGGAATGGTTGTGAAAATCTTCAGCAATTTCACATCTTCTATTTTCATTCATGAGCCGTAATTACATTTGACTGCAGTTGATATTATTGTCAGAGTTCTTCAGAAGGCATCTGTCATCCCATAAATGGTCATTGGGCGGTCTCCTCTCAAATAAAAACAGAGATCAAGCAATGATCAGCATGGAAACTGTCCCTCAATTTGGTTCAGCCCCTCTTCTTTTTCCCCCCTTTTCTTACTGAATGCCCTAGTTGGTAGGAAGCTTCTTTGAGTGCTTGTCTCCAGCTAAAGGAGAGGTAAGGCTGCATTCGTGCTTTTATGTGTCCTTGTATGTGTGTGTGTGTTCCTCCTGTCTAACCCTAAGTCTTCGTGCATGACCATGGACTGAAGAGTCCCATTGTCTGAGCTTCGGCTGATTTGGCCACAATACATGTGTTATTGTGGTTCACTGCCTATTCTCTCAGTGTTCTCGTACACGGAGGTCACGTTCTCCAGAGCAAGACTGCATCATAGTTCCCCGTCACATACTGCTGTTCTCTAGAAGGCTTTTAGGGTCAAAGTTCCCTTTCCATCTGCTCTGTAAACCACTCATTAATTTACCAGACGTTGTAGAAAAGCCTCCATCTTTATCCAGTGAACACCACATTGATGACTAGTGTTGGTCTAGTGTTTTGACTACTCACCATAGCTGTAAGTAACATCCATTATCTTCCCCTAAAAACCTTCCTGAAAGATTGCTGTAATGTGTTCTTTTAATGTGTATGTTTATCAGTTCAGTTTGTAATGACAGCCATGCACAGCCTGCTCATTTACACTAGGAGATGTTGCACTGAATGGAGAGCTTCAAGGTTTTTGTTCAGCATCTGTCAACTGTGAAAGCGTAATCCATCTGAAAGGCTTTTGTCAGGTTCTGCGTCCAAAGTATTCACACTGTCATATAGAAGGGAAAACAGTCACACTCCTTTGTGAGCAGTCGTTTGAAATGAATCTGACACAGATTTGTACGCCAGGCTAGTACAGCAGACAATAGAAGTGTAAAGACAGGTGGGGGTGCAAGCAAAGAAGTAGATTAGGCTCCAAATTGCTTGCTGAATGTGTAGTGCACTACTCTCTCGCAGGGTATTACCTTTTGGGGCTGCTCAACAATGGTTCCACTTTCAGTTTTCTTCATATTCGGACACTCAGGCCTGACATTACTGCAGTATCATATTGTTTTCATTTTTTTGGAAAATGAAGTCATTTTGCATTTTGAACAGCCATTGTTAAAGGATTTTCTGATAGGCTTGATATAATCACCAGAAGTTTTTTGCTACCACCAGTATATATTGGACATTTTTTATATAACATCTGATTTGTTCTTTTGGAGCCACTCAGAAAACTTCAGTCCAGCTGTATCTGTATGTCAAGTAATTGCAGTTTTTTTTTCCTCTGTAAACTAATAGTCAAGGTTCATTTATCAAATCATTTCCTAGGATTCTGAGGGGGTGGAGATCATGTTAGGAGTGTGTTCCTCTGGCCTCCTCATCTACCGCGACCGTCTGCGCATCAACAGGTTCGCTTGGCCCAAAGTCCTCAAGATCTCCTACAAGAGAAATAACTTCTACATCAAAATCCGACCTGGAGAGGTGAAACCAGTACCGAGCTTGAGTACTTGTACTGAGGAATTTCATGCAGAATGCTGCCAACAAATGTATAAATGCATTGTCTGTGTGTTCCTAATGTCTAGTTTGAGCAGTTCGAAAGCACGATTGGCTTTAAACTCCCCAACCACAGAGCAGCAAAGAGACTGTGGAAGGTTTGCGTGGAACACCACACTTTCTTCAGGTGAGACCTGCAGAAGCAGAGAGGTCCTCATATGTTTTTTTTTTCATCATTTTTAAAATCAGGTCCCATTGATCTGTGGTTGTTTTACACCAGGAGGTAACCAAGCATACAAATATTATTCATCAGGTTGGTATCTCCCGAAACTCCTCCTAAGAAGTTCCTGACTCTCGGTTCCAAGTTCCGCTATAGTGGCAGAACTCAGGTGCAAACGAGACGGGCCAGTTCACAGATAGTTCGCCCCGCTCCCTACTTTGAGCGCTCCACTAGCAAACGCTACACCATGTCCCGCAGCCTAGATGGAGGTTAGTTCACTTTTTCCTTCTCTTTTTAAACTGTGACTGAAGCTGGAATGAGTACATGATTCTAATATTAAATATGAATGATATTCAAATGAAGGCAGAACGACTACAGAAATTGTATTATTATAACTGGTTGTGATTAGTGAACATTGCGTGTTTTGTCTCTTATGTCTGTGCTATGTTGGCACCTGTTCATCAGTTTATTTGAGGAACACTCAGAGAACATCTGAGTTTGTTTGACATGCCTACAGCACTCAGCATAACATGCTGTAATTTATTAGAGCACTAATGTGTTGTGCGTTTTGGTTTGGAAATGCCAGTTCTTCATTCTGATGCAGGAAGCATTCCAAGCCTAAATGGAATACACAATAATTTTATAATTAGCATGTTGCAGAAGCCCATAAAGCAAAAACTAATTACCACGTGCTTAAATGTGCATAGTTAATTTGAAGTGCAGGGGTTAATTAGATAGGTAAGTATAAAGTGCACTGTGATTTAGAATAGCAGTGAACAATACATTTCATCTCACTAACAGGGGTTTGTATAGCATGTCCTGTTGACATTATGTTGTTGGAGTAATTGTAACATCTTTGGATTTAACAATGAAAATCCTTTGCTTTATTGACTGGAATATTCTTTGTGGCCATAATTTGGTTCTCTGTGCGATTGTTTTTCCCATGAAATCTTATTTGGCCATCCAAGAGCTAACATGCATTAGAGGTTCAAGCTGTTTCTTCAGACCGATGCCAAAGTGCGTCTGTGCCGCTGCTGATGCCAGCATGTCAGTCAGTCTCACTGGAGTTTGTCATTGTTATCCGTTGTGTTCACATTGCCTTTTTCATCCAGCACGGCCTTGACTCTCTGTATTATCAACTGGTACCAGTCCTCCATTCTGCCGGCTTTGTGGTGCCTCCACCAAAAAGCGCTCTTTGGGCTCGGGCAGCTCTTCTGATGAGCCCCGGCTTTATTTTGTACCCTCTTTTTTCCAAAAACACCTCAACGAAAAAAGACATAAAGACTCGCCAAAGGGATTTTCAGCTTACTGTTGTATATCAGCTCTCAAAAGCACGCTGACTTCTTTTCTTTTTTTCTCCCTTTTTTAATTAACTGACAAATTTGAATTTTATTGCACTCCCAGAGAGCCCAACGGAAGCCAGCAGCCTTTTCACTTGATCTCTGGTATGGGCTGTCACTCTTGGGCTTGAAGAGCTGGTTTTGAATACTAATGCTCTCAATGTAGCTCCTGGATTTAGTTAAGGGGAGCTTCTTTGGCAAGGGCAGGTAATTTGATTGCCAGAGCAGAGGATTGGCTTGTTTCATATCTAAATATTGATTCTTTTTCCATTGTCAGTATTTGTACATATTAAAACTCATTGGCTAGTCAGTATCAGTTGTTTGCTTATTAGTTTAACTCTATGAGAGGGTTGTTGTTAAACACCTTTGCCTCTTAAACATCTATCGGTCCATTGATGCCAAACTGGATAGTAAAAAGACTCATTCAGAGATTAGATTGAGATTTGGACAGTGCAAATTGTTGATTCTTTCATTGATTTTGTGGGCCTTTATTAAGGCCTGCAGTACAGCTGGTGCGTGTTGGCACATGCAAATACACAGCTATGCATCTTTAAAGTAAGGGCTTTTTTCTTTTTTTTAAATTTTGATTAGTGATTTTAGGATGACTTCAGTGGTACCGAACACTAAACAATCATATATTTCATCACAAAAATGTTTTTGTTAGGTCCATCTATTGAAAGGTTCATTAGTGGCATTTTTGACACCTGAATTGTGTACCAGTTGATTTTCTATGCAGTTCATCATTTAGAAATATTGTAAGGCTTTGATAAATTAGACGACTGTACTTTGTAGAAGTGCATAAATATTGTGTCTTATTACCTGACTTGTACCTGGCAGCTAGTCTTGCTGTAGTATTGACTTTCTGTCAATCTCTTTAGCTCAACGAAACACGCCGACTGTAGTCCCAGGACATAAACCACTTACTGCTATGAATGGCACTAAACCCACAGGTAGATAGATACATGTGTGTGTCTACAATCACCCCCAGTCCTGAAAGCTTGTTAGTGTGGAAGGTGATAGATGCGATGAGCATCTCATTATTCCTATGTTCGGCTCTGTGCATTCTTCATTTTTCTTTTTGCTCTTGGTCAGGTCCTCATATCCCACCTTAGATTAGCCCTCCAGCTGTGATGATCAGGCCAGCTCTGCATGCTCCTGACTGATTGAGCTGCTGCCCTAGCATGTGTTTGCTCACTGGTAGCTGCAGCCTCCTTTTGCTTAGCTTGTAATTTTTTTCCCTCATTTTTTTCCACGCTGTGCCTGATGTGGAGGTTTACATTCCGATCACCAGCACTGTGGATCAGCTCTGTAGAAATGAGATGGCAGTCGCTAGCCCCTGATGCTGGCTTGCTAGTGAAAATAGGCCAGAATGACTCTGGGTACAGTTTTGTTTTTGTTTTTTTGTTTTTTTAAATAGGCGTCTTACAGGATTTGTGATTGCCTTGTTCTTGAATCCAGTAACCAATACACTCATAACGATGATTATTTCAAACATATTAGAATGAATCTTTGTAATATTTGTAATATTACTGATAAAACGCTCTGAGGGTGAGCAGAGGGTGTACTGTTGTTGGGCCATACACACATTAGGACAATGGTGTAATATAACAATGTAATGTCATATTTTATGGCTTCGATTCCCCCATCAGTGGCATATTAAATTTACTATTGCCTTGTACCACCCCTGTTTAAATGGAAGCAGTCCAAACCAAACAGCCTACTCAAGGACATTTTAGTACAGGACAGGCGACATTAAGGAATATTAATATGAATCTTGAGAACATTGCGTGTTTTGAAACTGGAAAGGTTGAAAAAGATGCAAGTAAATCTTAGTTTATGTAATAAAACTTTATATTAGCAGCAATAATTTAAATGAAAAAGCCAGCAATGCTGGACAGCTGAGTGTAGTTTCAAGCATAGAGTAAATACTGATAAACTATACATAAAGTGCAAATCGCCCAGCAGCCTATTATGTTGTGAATTCTCTGTTTTATTCTAGGAAAAGGCCAGTTTAGTGATTTCAACTTTTTTGCAATTCGTTTTTTATTTATTTTCTGGTTTTCACAAAACATGCTATAAGGTCATTATGGCTGCGTTGATTTACCTGGAATCAAAATTGTAGAACCATATGTGGTACCACATAGCATTTTTAATCATATATCGATTTGCATAAATGATTTTATATTCTAGTGGTCCAAAATGATAATTACATGATAAGCTGTCACGAGGAATTTAGATTTAAGAAAATAAACAAATGCTGTGTGTTCTAGACTGGTTTATAAGTCAAATATTTAAAACTTTAATTGTAAGATGATTCTGGATTATGGGAAAAACATTGTATGTATCATGGCTCCCGTTATTCACAAATACACAGTGTCTGTACAGTTGAATACAAAAGTTTGGGCCTTGGGTCCCTGGTCCTGGTCTAATTACACATTCTGTGGATTTTCTTCGTGAAAAGAATTTAACATGCATTGAGCCTACCTAAGTTTGGGCACCCTTTCAGTTACGTGTCCTGTACCACTGGCTACCACAAAACCCCATTGGGTCCACCCTCAATCCTAATAGTTGGTAAAGGGTTCTGGTATTAAAACAAATCTCTTTTTCCTCCAGTGCATACCTTTGGTGAGGGTAGCCAAGGAGTAATTTTTGTTTCAGCAGACCACAACAATTCTAAAAATGCCTGTGGTGTCTTTTTGTGTTGCATACTTAAAATCTGTGATGAGATCACAGTTATTACCTGAGCATATAGAACACTGTATATCACTATTCCGCATCTGTCCAAATATATCTGTAGGTCCTTGGCAATAACATGAGCACTTGAGCAGTCTATGAGCAGTTAAGTTTAACTTGTCTTACATTTAACTTAACTTTCTTTTCTTGAAAACATCTCTGAAATTGAACACTGTAAACAGTGTGGACATCTTTTGGTCTTCTCTTGCTTTGTAAGAGTCAGTTGTCCTTGACTTCAGATACTTAGTTTGCTGCTAAGATGTGAGTCAACCTAATGAGTCAAAAATGCTCTAACAAAAATTCTGAAAGGGTGCCCAAAGTTTGCACATGCTGCATTTTATTTTAGTACACATTTTCAGTATATTAAATTCACAAGATGAACGGTAATCATTGCTTAACATTTGTGTCATGTTTAAGTTCGCTCTGTGCAGATGTTGTAGTAATCTGCTTTCACTTCTACAAATCTACAGAATGTGAGCAGGGTGTCCAACATGTCACCTACCGCTGTATTGTTGTGTGACATTGAGATATTGCTTTTGATTCTTGTCAGAAATCAAGGCTAATATCTGGAAACTGATATCAAGCTGTGGTTTTGGATGTGTGTTTGGTATGGTAATTTACCCCGGCTTTGATGCTGTTCCCTTACCCTGTAGGTTTAAAAAATGAATGCAGGATGGCTGTGCTCATGCAGATTGCAATGTGGTGGCATCAGCACCCATGCTTCAAACACACCGCGAATACTGCAATTTTATGCAATGAATATAAAGCTCGCAGCTCTGAACGACTGTGTGTGTGTGTGTGTGTGTGTGTGTGTGTGTGTGTGTGTGTGTGTGTGTGTGTGTGTGTGTGCGTGTGTGTGTG
>JBBIGB010000006.1:17900276-17913959 GCA_037577075.1 Alestopetersius hilgendorfi
AGATGCCTCATCACACGTATGTCTCCATTTTGTTGACATTCTACTCGTGTGGATTTTGTCTA
Organism: Alestopetersius hilgendorfi; assembly: GCA_037577075.1. Taxonomy (NCBI): domain Eukaryota; kingdom Metazoa; phylum Chordata; class Actinopteri; order Characiformes; family Alestidae; genus Alestopetersius; species Alestopetersius hilgendorfi. The sequence goes on from JBBIGB010000006.1 coordinate 17,900,339, forward strand.
TGTGTTGATCCAGTGCATCAGGGATATTTTATTATGTTTAATTGTTCAGTTCAGTTTACTTATTTATGTAACCAGTTTGTCTACACTTTTATGCTTTCATTTGTGATTCATCAAATTGAGTATTACCAGAATAAAGTATGTGATTTGGGTCTGTGGCAGGTCAAGCTGTGTTACTATTTGTAGACTTATTTACACTAGCTGATACATTTTGCAGAAAGAACTTTCTGTATATTTATCTACTCAGCAGTTGCTGTGATTTTAGAGTGAGAGAAAGAACAGCACCATCGAGCTGCTCTCCAAATCCCAGCTTCACTTGTTTGAAGTGGGTACTGTGAACACAGGCTTTGTTTTTAAAGCAATAAAGCACAAAAAGCCACGTGTTTGTGCTCTTGCCCTGGTTAAAAGGTATTTTGGGACATAAAGGCCTGCTAATTAGTTTGCTCCCTGGTAGTCACTTAGATGTATTGTTTCATCATAGACCCTCCAAAATTAAATCTAGCTGAGGAAACACAAAAGTGCAAGAATCACAAATGCATAAGTATTTTTTTTTTTATCTTGAGAGTAAGTTTAAAAAGTTCTCAGTCACTAAAACTGTCAGTTAGGAAAATGTTGTCAGCCTCTTTAATTCTAAAATACAAGGGGAAAGGAGTATCAGTCACTTGTCTCAATAAGTGACTGACTTCTAAATGTTGTGTTCTCTTTCTGTCATTCATGCAGACCAAAGAGGATTCAAAAGTAGTGGGTGGGAAGGAGGAGGCTGCTGGAGGAACAGAATCACAGGACAGCCTGGAAGACAGGAAAGCCGACGTGGTAAGTGGACATCCGCTGATCCCTTGAATAACGAAGGTCTCGTTAGTTTGGCACATTGTGTTCACAAAAGAATGATGAACTCTTTGAACCCTCGCCTTATTCAGTTATTAATCTATAAAGGTAGTAGCAAGTATAAATTATTCACATTAATATAAATGAACTACCCTGAAGCTAATTTGTAAGGTAATATGTCAAGTATGAGAATGGAACTGAGTGTGTGGGCCTACATTTAAGCCCTTAGTCTTCAAGAGGTTCATTTAAGGTGTGGAGACCTAAAGTGATGCCGGAGTCCTCAAGAATTTGTATGTGTGATTAGTAATGGGCAAAAATTACTAATGAAGAAGTCTTCGTGTTTTTGCTGGCTTTATGTGTGACTAATATCTGTGCGTCTTTCCCAGCGCTGCCTAACATGCCTCTTTGTATTTTGTATGTAGGAATCTGATGGTTGGGTAATTATAAACAAGGTTCCACCTAAGGTGCCTGAAAAGAAAAACATAGTGAGCCACAAATTAGTGGGTATTACTAGCACTGTCACTGCCGATGAGGCTCTGGGGGACATAGCTCTCAAACCCGCAGAGGGCGCTGTGGAGGAAGCAGCAGCCAAGAGAGAAGTTGGCAAGTCTTACGACACTACTTCAGGAAAGATCGTTGCTGTGACCTCAGAGACTGACCTCCCATCCCCGTCGCTCACAGAGAAGAAGGACCATACCAGCACAGCGACTGTAAAAATTATTCCAGTTTCTCCTGAATATGAGGTGGCAGCATTCTCAGTCACAGAAGTAACTACTGCTCCGGTGATCACCATTAAAGAAGCCAGAACCCCATCCCCTACCGAGCCTTCAGAGGGTGTTGTGAGGACTGTGGTGGCCATCCGCTCCAGTGAAGAAATTGGGGAGGCCAAGAGGGCAGAGCTGAGACTGCTTACAGACCCTTCACTGAGGGGCGGTGCCCCCCCTTCACCAAGATCTCCCCTCAGGTCCCCACTGAGATCCCAACTTAAATCTCCACTCAGATCTCCAGCAAAGTCGCCGATGGATCTCAGCCCCGGCCCAAGCTCCTATCTAACTAAAACCTCCCCAACAGCCAGAGTGGTAGTATAACGCCCACACCAGCTAGTTCAGCACCTTTCCCACCATGCAGTGGCCTTTTATTTTTTCCCCCAGTGCTGTCAAGCTCTTTTAGGCCTGGCTTTCAAAAACAGACAAAAGAAATGAAAAAAGCCAGTGCTTTGTTGTCTCACTAGATGGTTATGAAAGCTCTGAATGTGTCTTTTGTTCTATCGGTTTGCTAGGATGTTTTTCTTTTTTTCTTTTTTTTCCAATTTTAGACACAAATCCCTCACCATGGAATTTGATGTCACTCTTGCTTTTAATGCCAAGCCTGCTGCTTTACGAGACCACATTTGACCCGCTTTGACCCACTTCATTTGGGCACATAAATGAGCAGCTTTGTTTTTGCTTTTATTTTACCTCTTTTTTTAAACTAGACCTACTGCTGCCAGTCACACAAGTGAAATTCTGGCTTCGGCTTCGGCTACAGCCACAGTTTGAAGAGATGGCAGAGTTCTTTTCCTTTTGAGTTTTCTCTGAAGTTTATGCTGCTTGATGTGGAATGATGAGGGTTCTATTCATAAGAGGGTACACTGAACCCAGCATACTGATGTAACTTTTTTGCGGCCTTTGTGATCTGGAATTCATAGGTCATGAAAGAGAAGGCTGCGGTGTCTCAATTAGACTGTGTCCCTGTGGAGCTGAAAGATGTTAGTTCTTGGCTATGAAATGTCAGTTCTTACTCAGCTGCTCAAAGAAAAGTTTCACAGTCAAAATGAAGAGCTGAGCAATTTGTAACTGAAACATCGAGAATCTTCTACCTGTAATGCCTGTAGATTAACCTAAATCAACCTAAAAACAGTTGGCAATAATGAGTGTATTTTCTGCACTATATGGACAACAGTAATGGGAACCCTCTTAATTATTGACTTCACTTTCAGTGAAGGACAACAGTAATGCTTCAGCTTCCATTGCGTGGTTGTGGTGGTCTAGTGGGTAGGACACTTGTAGGATACTTGAGCTCATGGGTTAGAATCCTACCTTCAACAAAATCACCACTGGGTTCCTGAGCAAGACCCCTAACCCCAAGTTGCTCCAGGGAGACCCCTGTAGTGAGAGAGTGAAAGTTGCTTTGGATAACAGTGTCTGCTAAATGTTAATGTTAAATGTTAAGCATTCCAAGACATTTTGGACAATGCCATGTTTTCAATTTTGTGGACACACTTTGGGGAAGAAAATTTTCTATTCCAGTAAGACTGTGTCCCAGGTCACAAATCAAGCTCCATAAAGCCATTGTTGATTGAGTTCGGTATGGAAGAACTTGACTGACCCACACAGAGCCCTGACTTCAACCCCATGCAACTTATTTGACATGAACTGGAACAGAGATTGTGAGCCAGACCTTATCGTACATCAGTGGCCACAGATTCCCTCAGAAACACTCCAAAGCCTTTTAAGAAGACTGGAAGCTGTTCTAGTTGCAATTCCATAATAAAGAGTATATATATATATATATTAGTGGTGGGCATAGATTATTTTTTTTAATCTAGATTAATCTCACTGAAATCTTGGAATTTTTTTTTAATTATCTGGATTAAAATGACTATTTTGAATTCTGGCGGTCTGAAGCCTAAATATATAGTCATTATTCTACTATTTTTAAAGTATATATCCAAACATTTCATACAAGATATCACTGAGCGCAGATACGCACTTTACAGATAGAAACAAGAATATGAATTGTAATTAAAAATAATAAGTCTAGCTATCATTATTGAATTAAAATGATGTAGTGGCTGTTGAAGCTGCTTAGGTAGAAGGCGGGCATTAGGACCCAGGCAAAGCTACATGGCGCTGCTTGTTAGGGAGTAGCAACCGGAGCCCGTTTAGTAATATTTCTGTCCTGTAGGAGGTGCTAGTGAGACGCTACTGAAACGACGACCCACAAACATGGCAGCGCGCATGTAAAATATACAAGCAACTTCTAATTCATACTCTCCGCAAGCCTAGGACAGCCTAAATAAAAAAGCGCCGTTTGTACTTAGTTCAACAGAACAATACTATGAGTGTCCATAACTGTTCACTGCTTAACTTTACTTGTTTCCTTAAGTGAAAGGTTTGGTGAAAAGTTTTCAGCCCTCTATACACGCAAATTCCTTCCTACAACCCTGGGGCCTAAGCCCCCTTGTCTTTCCGTCCTAGTGACGTCCCTGTTTCACAGTAGGCAGCTTGCGTAGTATAGACCCAGCTCCCAACCCAACTTTGAGAATAAATTACTGTTAGTGCCAATAACAACCCACCACTATATATATATATATAGAGAGAGAGAGAGCGAGAGAGATGGATGCAATGTCATTAATGTCCCAATACTTTTGTTCATGTAGTGTTTAAAGCAATTACATTAAAAATGTAATTTTACACTGACCATGTATTGTATATTAATTTGTTGAGTGAGTACGGGGCCCATAGCCAAGTGTGCCTAGACGAGTGGCAATATAAATTCTAATGATGGGATTAGAAGGAGCTGTTTATCTCTCTTATGAATAACCTCATACGGACACACCTTTTGCTGCTGGGAGTTTCACTCTATTCACTTTAGTCATTCCTTTCAAAGTTTCCCCTATGTATCATGACAAATTTCTCTCACCTGACTGTGCGTGCGTGCATGTCTGTCTGTGTTTTAACCCGTCATCTGTTTGTGTGTGTGTGCTCAGCCTAAGCCCACGTTTGATGAGATGTCCCCAGAGCTCACTGCTCTGCTGCAGTCTGCTCGTGAACAGATCAGCACGCGCAGCTGGGCCTCGTCCTCTCCGACCACCGTTCATAAGCAGGCCTTCTTTAAGGTGGACTACACTAGGGAGAGCGTTTGAATACATTAACTATTTAAACAGGGCTTTCATGGGTTCTTTAGAAAAGGCCATGTTTTTAATTGCATTTTTTTTTTTATCGCTCAGAGAACTAAATCTGAATGCATACATGCTTCTTTTCCTTAAATTGTTCTTGGAAACCATGTTATAAATGGTTCTTTACAGAACTCTTTTATATAACCACAAAGGATTCCACTGTTGTCATCAGTCAAAGAACCCTTTTCAGTACTAAATAGAACAAAGTGTGATTGATAAGTGGGTGCCTTGGAAAAGTAACCACAGCAAAGCTATATTTTATAAGCTCCTGAAAAGGAAAGCTGTAACTGCTGTGGATTGTTTGAATTGTAATAATGGTTAATGCGATCTTGATTAGAGTTTTGGTCTGATATGTTGATATGCAGCCAGACGTACTGGATGCTCTTGGTTTGACCGATGTGTGCCCATGTCTTCATTGTTCATTGCCTCTGTCTGTTGTCTGAGCCCATCCATTATCTCTCCACTGGACAGATTTATGAGGACATGTTGTTCGATGTATGGGCAGTGGCTTTAGAGCTGTGTTTTCAAAGTCAAAGAATTAACCACATGTAAAATATAAACCCCAGCCTGCCCTGATCTTAACAACATTCATATGAAATTAATTTGCTTATTAGAAAAAAAATGGAATATAGAGAAATTATTTAAATGTTTGCATGGCAGTCTATGGGAATTATTTTTGCTGAAATAACAGAGAGCATGTGCTACAAATATTTTACCGTAATTAAGGAGTTTCATTATTGTGTATCCAAATACAAAACATAATATGATGAAATACTTTTAATGAAGGTCATTAAATGCTTAAGACATCCTCTGAACAGCATTAAGTGTTTGTTTTATCACAAAATACAGAATTCAGTTTAAGTATGTGGCCCTGTGTGTGTGCGTGTGTAGTAAGTATTTTAATGTTAATCACAAGTCAGATTACAGAACGGTTGCTATGTTTCATAAATCACAATGAACTATTCTGTTTCTTGGTTCTGTATGCAACATTTTAGCTGTTCCTTAGATGCTTTCTGTTTCATTTTAGACATCCAAAGGTCCAGAGAGGGGTCTTCCAGACACACAGAAGTCTCTGGAAAAAGACCAGCCAAAGGACGAACAGAAAACAGCGGATAAACCAACAGAAAAGTCACAGGTAGAGCCTCCCGTATCTCCAGCTGAGCCGTTGGAGCTTGATATTTCTAAAAGTGCCACGGAAGTTTGCGCTGATCCCCGCGATGAGCCCTGTGGCTCTGTGTATGTCTCAGACCAGTCTGAGTCAGACTCGGATGAGGCCACTAGCGACTCCGCCAGTCTGGCCTCCGCTAAATTCGACGGGCCTTCCAGCCCCATGGATGCTGGCCATCCCCCCTCACCCAGCGACAGTGAATCTGGTGGTGAAAGCTTCTCTCTGTCCACTGACGATGACGATGAGGCAGGATCAGGAGACCAGTCACCTAATATGGCGCCCTGCTCCCCCATCAGGCTCGCAGAGCAGAGGGGGGATGCTGAGGGCCACAGCGAGGAGGTAGAACTCCATACACCTGGCTTAGAGGTGACCCCCTCATTTTAGCCCCACGGTCCCAAACCTGCAGATCCCAGGCTTTTGCCTTAATCCTCAAAACCAGTGCCTTCAAACCCCTGACACCTCCTGTCCATTGTAATGTGAGACGGTAGTGTCATTGTGCCGTTGTGATCCCGCTGTGTAACAGTGTGTGCATCAGTGAGCAGGGAGCTCTATTCAAGTGTCCTCTGAGATTTTAACCCTCAGAAGTCCCAGGTATTACCAGCACTATCAAAAATAGTTCAATCCGAATTAAACACTTCTCACTCGTTGATCCTGTTAAAAGTACAGACTGTGTTCACAGGTAGAATTGTAGATATTTTATTCAAGATTCAGTTCAAGAATGATTGACATTTCACAGTAAGAAAAATTGCCCTACGCATTTTTGACAAGAATCTGTAAGTGGAGGGTTGGGTTTTGACAATACATGTCACAATATTTGTCCTTTTCTGACATCTGACAAGTTTGTCTGATAAGACATTCAAAGAACACAGAGTACAAATAATTTTATTCAGCGTTTCACACACTTCACTAAATGTGGCTAATTACTCACGCTTTGTAATGAAACATCTTCTGCATTTGAATTCTGTGCAACTGTGTATCATTATATAAGCAAATTTTCATTACATCTGTAGATATAGTTACATTTGAACTGTGTTGCAAAACAGCAGTACTAAGTGTTGAATGATAGAACTGAAGGAATGCAGCATACAATGCATACACCACCCATCACCTGAGCCCTGCTGTAGTTTGAGCTTGACAGGTTTGCATGACAGTAGCTCTCAATGCGAATGTGTGTTGTAAAAAGACCACCTCCACACTGATGTACCTACTATCACAATTTTCCGCTTCCCGATTACTGTTCATAAATTCTCCCAAAGTTTTTCCACGTTTACATTGTGACATCTCAACAGCCTGTGAGAATGACACAATTGCATTACTCTGTATTACTGCTGGTCATTTACTCAGAAAGGCAGATTTTTATTATTGGCTACATTGTAGTTTAATATTGAAAACAACACCTATTGCTCTGATGACAGCTTTGCACACTCTTGGTATTTTGTCAGTCAGATTCATGTGAAATCAACCTATAATGGCATTTAATTAACAGGTGTTCTTCATCAAGAGTTCATTAGTGGAATTTCTTGCTTTAATGTGTTTGGGATCATCAGTTGTGATGGTCGGGTTGGTACACAGTTAATGATCCTATTCCACTATGGTTTTACTCCACATTATGGCAAGAACCACTTAACTAAGTAAAAAAAAAAACAGTCCATCATTACCTCATTACAAAACATTTTCTGGTTTCTTTAACTCCTTTTTGTTTAGTGCATAATTCCATGTGTTCCTTTATCATTTTGTTAGTATTCAATATTAATCTACAATGTAGACAATAATAATAAAAAAAACGTGTGTATATATATATGTGTGTGTGTGTGTGTGTGTGTGTGTGTGTGTTTGCGTGTGTATGAAACATGATTTATAACTAACATATTTCTAGCATATTCCAATATCCAGTTTAACATTACTTGCTTTTTGTTTGGGCAAACTTGAAACAGGTAAAATGCTACAGTAAAGGTAAGAGGCTACTGGCCATGAGTCAGGTAGGATTATGCTATTACCATTACAGGTGTATGCTGATTTCAGTAATAGCTTATTCAGGTTGTGCATCCCTAGTTGTGAATAGTATTTGTAGGTGATGATAAAGCAGGGCTGTGTGTGTGTGGTTGAGAGAGACAGCCTAATGTTCATTTTCTGCTCTCTCTCTCCTCTCCAGCTGTCCTCACTTCTACAGACAGAGGTTGTAACCTCCGAGAGGCTGGTGACGGGAGAAATGCCAGTAATCCAAACAGAGACAAAGACTATAACATATGAGGCGCAGCAGGTACACACCTATCCTGTACTGCACACAGTTACACATGCTGGGATAGTGAAGCTCTCACAGAGAGGGTCCTGTGTGTTTGATCTATTTACATATATAGTCTGGGAAATTCATGGAAACTGTTTGCTTGGTTTCATAGACTTGTCAAAACTAATTATTGTTACATATACAGAGACTTAGACAATAACACATTAACTTGTATTTGCTGCCACTGTCGTTGGGACATATGCATAGCAACGTCCAGCAGAGAAAAACGTGTCATAATGTGGAATTGGGGCTTTCTGTGTATTCTGTCTGTAACCCCTTTTTCAGAGGTCTGTACATATCCTTTTAGAAAAAGTTCATTGCTGCCTTCATTATTGAATGCAGTGTGTGCACACAGCTAGATCTCATTAAGGGCTTCATAGTTCCAATCAAAGGTGACTGAAGTGTGAAATGTATTGCTATTCATAGTTGAGCAGATAAGTGTAGACATAGACATGGGGGGGGGGGTGTCGCCTCAGCATAAAAGGGTTAAAATGCGAGATTACTTTGTAATTGCAAAAAGAAATGTACAGAAAAAAAGAAATGCACTGAGTCACTGAAAAGCAACCAGCTTTGCATATACAAAGACATTTACCCAGCAAACTCTAATGCTTAAATCAGATGTTTTCTTTTTTTTACCTGATTGGATTTGGAGGTTTAAGCAAGTTATCGAAGGGGTTTTCTTTACAGAAATAGCTGTTTTGGGAGCATGGATGTTGAATTAACACAAACTAAAGTGATCTCTTCTTCTTTTTTCCTCATTTGCAGTCAGGTAGCACATATTCAAGAAGTCAGTGTGCTTGCCTGTCAAACTCAGAGTAACAGGGCTGCACTTTATTTTTGAACAGGGTGACACAGACGGCAACACAGAGCCCGGGATTCTAATGAGCGCTCAGACCATCACATCTGAGACCTCCAGTACAACCACCACCACACATATCACTAAGGTTCAGCCTGCTAAACTTTCTTTCTGATGACTATTTCTTTGTGATGAATCATTGAAGCATGACGAAATATTGTGTCCCTTCTATGGGACAATAACAGTAAATATTTCATGACTTTCAAATGAAAAGGTAAATCAGTCATTTTTTTGCCAGGATTTTTTTGCCAGGATTTGTCTAAAATGTTGAAGAGAAATCTGTCATTTTTAAAATTATTATAATTATTACACTCATTTGCCAGATGCTTTCAGTTAAAGCGACTAACAAAAAGAGGACACACACCAGAGAACCAGAGGACAGTATTAGGTGCTAAATCTTTATGTAAGAGTAATGCATTAGGAGAGGAGATGCTCCCTGAACAGATCAGTCTGTAAACCCCAACATATATTTCATGGTATAAGCATCTGAGGTTTGTGTTTCAGTTCAGTCATAAATGGCCTGCTGTGTTTCTGACCGCTCTTTGGTTTTCTGTTAGACTGTGAAGGGCGGCATCTCAGAAACGAGGATCGAGAAGAGAATTGTCATCTCGGGGGATGCAGACATTGACCATGATGAGGTGAGAATCACACCAGTGCGAAAGACCTTTCAGATTTAACATTTCACAGAATACTGAGGAATGCGCTCTTGATTGATGGCTACAAGGTCTAGAACCTTTATCATTTTTCTGTAGTCTTTGTCATCCACGAGTGTGGAGACAACTAGTTTTTTAATAAACATAAACAAAAAAAGTCTATCTCAACATTTCCACACACTTTAGTATAAATCACATCCACATGATCATTTTCTAAGACGTAAAGCTCACCATTACCATCCCTACGCCTCTTTGTTTTCCCATTATGGGGTGTCACTGGGGCCAGGCCCTGGCTCAGGCCATTAAAGAAGCCAAAGAGCAGCACCCCGACATGTCAGTGACCAAAGTAGTGGTCCACAAAGAGACTGAAATCACACCAGAAGATGGCGAGGAGTGATGAAGGTAAGGGAAGAGTCTGTCATGGCTCCGCTAACTGCAAACTGATCCACCGCTTCGCTAATTGTCCAAAGCTCCAAGAGCTGCTATCTGCCGACATTCTAACCTCAGGGCTGCACTGGCTGTGTATAATTTGTCTTCTGCATCTGTATCCCATACAGACACGTTCTGAAGGTGGTTTCATGTCTGTACTTCATGGAATGAACGAATGAAGTGCTGTAATCTGTATACTAACCAGTCAGTCCTTTCCTTTGTTTTTATTTTGTTTTATTTTGACAATAAGCAATGAATGGGGAAGACAGAAACTAAACCCTGGCTCTCAGATCCTCTGCCTTTTATCAGTCAGTGTTGTAAGACTGCAGTACCCTCTGCTGGACATAAGCAGAACTGCAGTTTAATATCTCTGGCGTATAGTGGTTGTAATGTTTACATGTTTAAAGTGTTTTTTTCATTATTGTATTTTCGAATACCAGCTTAGTGTATTTTTAATAGGAATGTATTGTTATTATAAATAGGACTCGACTGCAATATTTCTTATTGTCAAAACCTCCTGTGGCCTATATGGAAGCATGGTTTGGGAGTATTTGCTTTGCAGGTGACAAATAAACCCAATGTATTTGCATGCCTTTTAAATGGTCTGGTATTGATGTATGCATATGGGTTTTTAACCTGCGCTGTATAGTCACCATTAACACAAAGCACTCATATGCACATGACGCATGCTGTCATGCGTCATGCTTTGGTAAAGTTGTAATAAAGTGAAGTGACGATTTCCATAACTCTTCTTCATGGTGAGTGTTGGAGGCAAAATTGTGATGGTTCTCTTCTGAAATATTAAGTTTTTGTTCCAATATTTTTAGGACTAGTGTCTCTTTGCACTCTCTGGGGAAGTCTCATGTCCACACCATGCAGAACGAGGGATGCTTTTTACAGAAGTCGTCCATGGAAACAGCACCACAGATAAACCAATGGATATTACTTCATCTGAGCACCGCTGGAGTAACCTCTGACAAGCGCACTCACACTCACACTCCAACACCTGCTTACAGAACTACCGGACAGCCTGGTCCAGCACTGGATCACTGATATTGCATGACAAGGGAACAACTGCTTTTTTTTTGTAAAGAAAACAAGGTATTATACATTTTAGGAAATACTCTATGATAACGGTGTAAATTTCAGTCTACCCTGCGTGCTCCTCCTCAAGAGAGAAGAATGTAAGTGACAGAAGATTTGACAATAGTGCTCACATTTTATTTATTAGAATACCGCTCAGTACGAAACAAAAATAATACTAATAATACTAGACTGTATCCGTATGAGCACACAGTATTTAACCATGCAATAGGTGTGCTGTTCATGCAGCCAGTCACCACGTCCTGTTCCTGTCACCCCCCTCCCCCACCTCTGATGTCGAAAGTACTTCATCTGAATGAGAATATGAATGATGCACCCATTCGCATTGTAGGTCATGCATTAGTAGAAAAATTGTTTTTACTTGAATTATGTGTACATTTTTTTGTTTTACCCTTAACGTTACTGACTGAAAGGTAGATGTGGGGCTTGTTACTGTTGTTTTTTTTCTTTCTAGAATAAAAACTGGCACTGTGACCACATTGTCACTGATTCAGTCTACGCGACTGCTGCCCGATGTTGCGTTTTTAAGTCATTTCCCGAATTGTCCATGCCCAGAGTGGCATACCTGAGCCTTAAATTGTATAAACTGGATAGAAAATCTGGATCTCCAGTTATGTGTGCTTGTACTTTTGTTTTATTATAATTACTGTTATTATTATTATCATTAGCCTGTGTGTGTTTTTTTTAAACCACCATCCTGTCATATGCTACAGTCCATGTTGAATGTGTTTCCCAAATGAGCTCAAATAAAATAGCAAATTTATTTCAGAGATTTCTTTGCCTTTTAATCTCTTCTAAACATCTGAGCAGCGAAGAGGGCAGAATGGAATACAGTCCTTCAGGCAACAATATTGTGTAATTGCTATATTGTGTAATTACTACATACTGTATAGGGGCATTTCTTGCTGAATATATTTGCACATATTACTGCATGATTTTCATTAACAGTTTAATTGACTTTACTGTGATGTGCAGACACTATAAGACAAGTAATTTCTCAGAAATCTATTGCAGGTCTTCGTGAGGGCAATGGCTGTACTGTGACACAATGGCTGGTGCAAGAGTTACAATTTTAAGAAGGACCACAGCAAGCTCATGGTGCTAGTCTGATGAAGCAGTTCAGGTGTTTTCAGGCCTGCTGGACATGGAGGGGAAACAATATATACCCTTAGGCTTAGTGTTCATTCACCAGCAAGCCATTTCACTGTTTATTGTTTGGAAAACGATTTAAAAAGAAATGTTCAGATTCCACTCTGTATTTATGTACTCTGCCGTTACCCAAGTTTGTATGCTTTGGTGTGTTTGTTTTTTTTTTCAGGTAACCATATATAATAATTTGAGTTTAAAGCATTCAAAAGAACACAACATGTCTGACCACAAGTGTCAGCAGAGAGTAGTGAAGACAAATGCAGAGTTTGCAAGGCCTGCAGCATCGTGCAGAACCCCCACACCTTTCACATGGACCTTTCACACTCTTGCCATCCAAGAGAAGATACATCAGCAACAGAGCAAGATCTGCCAGGCTGTGCATAGACTTGAAGTCGCACGCTGATCTTAAGGTGTGTTCATTTCACTTTGTAATGGTAAAAATAACAAGAATCCTATTGTTTATGGGTCAACTGGTATCGTCCACAACCGACCATCTCCAGAACTGAACCCCTGGGCCAATTTCAAAAATTCCAAATTTCTGTAGCTTTCTAGCTCAGGAGTTTCTCTGGCTTGAAATTTAATTCCCTTTTCACTTGGACAATAATACTTGGACATTTTCAGATGCCTGTATCATTGCAATGTTAGCACATAGGCATGTGGGGAAAAAATGGCTCCGTGTCCCTTTTCTATTTTAGTGGTACTCCAGGGAAGTTATTCCAAGTACAGGCATCAAACTTTTTCAAATGTATACATAACTCCATACCTCAGCCACCAAACATCAGGAATTCACTAAATGTATTTCTGAGAAAAATACATTTAGACTCAAAAGAAATGTAAGCTTTGCTCAGATATATATATATATATATATTGGAATGGCTGTAATAGTATCAACGTATTTCAGATATCTATAAATTGTGACTTTACTAGGCCATTATAGCACCCTAAGGATGACTAAGAATTCTTGCAAATAAATCTCACTATAACTCAAACTAAATTAAACCAGAGAATTTGGGACTTTTCATACTGGCCCAGACGCTAACACACTGCTGAACTAAGCCAGAACGAGCCTTCTGTAACTTCTCTATACTATCATGGGTGCCGGAACCATTATAGTACATAATGACATTTACATTTACAGCATTTAGCTGACGCTCTTATCCAGAGCGACGTACATCAGTGCTTAAGAAGTCCACAACAGTTTCTTACCTGAAAAACA
>JBBIGB010000006.1:17927141-17938882 GCA_037577075.1 Alestopetersius hilgendorfi
GATTTTTTTATGGTTGTAAAGCAAGAATGTAGGATCCACTGTAATCAGTTTACAGATGATTCTCCCACTGCGGTCCGTACATACTCCCAGAATATTCTAGTTATCTGCACTCCTGGAAATAACAATGGAACAGAGCTCCTAATATATCAATATTAACAGTTACTCCCTGCTCCCTGTATAACCCCAACCCCCCCCCCCAGGTAATTAATAATGAATTGTAACTGTTTGTGCAGGTGGGAGGAAGGAAAGCATGCTGATGGTCAGAAATGGAAAAGCCTTGAACATAAGGGACCATATTTTCCACCAGAATATGAACCTTTGCCAAGCACTGTGTCATTTTTATACAATGGTAAGTGCATAAACAACTACCTGCAGCGGACCAGTCATTTATTTTTCTTCAAAACAATCAGAACTGATTTCTTTTGTTATAGGGGAGCCTGTAAAGCTGAGCCTGGCAGCTGAGGAAGTAGCCACTTTCTATGCTAAGATGTTGGATCATGAGTACACCACCAAGGACATATTTCAAAATAACTTCTTCAGTGACTGGAGGGAGGTAAGGCCTTTTGAAGACCGGCAAAAGTGATCGGTACACCCCTGTCATCTCCTCTCCCTTTTTATGGAGTACAATGTTTGCCTTTTTGCAGTTTTATGAATGAACATTGTTTGTTTTGCCATCAGGTAATGACAGAAAATGAGAGGGAGTTAATAAGGAAGCTCTCCAAGTGCGATTTCAGCAACATCCACAAGTACTTTACAGAAAAAGCAGAAGAAAAGAAGAACATGACCAAAGAGGAAAAACAAGTGCGTGTGTACGTGTGTACGTGTGTACGTGTGTGCGTGTGTGCGTGCGTGCGTGCGTGCATGTGTGTACCTGTCAGGCATTTTTAGTTATCATATAATAGTAAACTTTCCTACAGCATGTGTTCTGAGAATTTATTTATTTTTTTTGCCGCTCAGGTTTTAAAAGATGAAGCCAGTAAACTTACAGAGGAATATGGATTCTGCTTTCTGGATGGACATAAGGAGAAAATTGGCAACTTTCGTCTGGAGCCTCCAGGGCTGTTTAGAGGGCGAGGGGAGCATCCTAAAATGGGCAAACTAAAGAAACGTGTTCAGCCTGAGGATGTGATCATTAACTGTAGCAAGTAAGTAAATGACTAATATTGAAGTCAAATAGTCTCAAACCACCCAACTGCCCTAAATCCTGCTTTACGGTGTAGTGGCTGGATAGGAAAGTGTATAACATCACCTCATGCAGGTATTGATGCTCCATTCAGGCAACACATTTACGGCATTTAACTGACGATCTTATCTAGAGCGAGGTACATCAGTGATTAAGAAGTCCACAACTGTTTCTTACCTGAAAACAGCTTAAATCCATGTCAGCTATTAACTGTTTAACCGAGATACTGCAGTCAGAGCATCTATACAACAACTGTCAAATAATAATTAGCCAACACCTAACCCAACAATACATAAGCCATAGAGAAGTCAAGGGAGAGGATGGTGGGTTTTTTTGGGGGTTTTTTTTTCATAGAAATAAGTAAGCATTAGGAAAGGGACATAGTCAGTCCCCAAAGTGCTCCTTGAAGAGGTGGGTCTTCAGGCGACGCTTGAAGGCCGTGAAGGACTCTGCCGATCGGACCGGAAGAGGGAGTTCATTCCACGACTGGGGGGCCAAAATTGAGAAGAGTCGACTCATGTTTCCCTCTTCTTTTGAGCGGCAGAGGCTCAAGACGAGCTGTGCTTGCAGCCCTGAGAGGACGAGAAGTGACACGTTGTTTGATCAGTGATGTTATGTATGGGGGTGCAAGTCCGTTTTTGACCTCCAGCTGCATCAGTATAGCAGATCAAGGCTTCTATAATTACAGCCATGCAGCAGAATAGAATACAAGAATATGACAGGTCAATCATATAATTGCTGTAATATTCAGGTGTGCATTAAAGAGTAAGAATGCAGTGCCTATTCACTGTCATGGGCATATATATCAATACCTGGTTTGTAGTGACATATTTGCTAAGACTAAATATCCAGTTAAAATAATAAAATGTCAATGCAGAACAGGGAACCTGACTAATGGTCCCAAAGTTATTTGAGTTTGACACCTCTAGCCTAGGCAAGGAAGAATCAGCATTAAGTTCTTTGCCTCAAGGCTTGAAGAATGTGTTGGTGGCACTGGCAGCGTGTTTATTTTATTGTTTTGCTTTATACTCTATTTTGTATCAGAGATGGGAAGATTCCAGTGCCCCCTGCAGGCCACAAGTGGAAGAGGGTGCAGCATGATAACACGGTCACCTGGCTGGTTTCCTGGGTGGAGAATATCCATGGACACATCAAGTACATCATGCTCAATCCCGGCTCCAAACTGAAGGTAGGAGTCCATTATTGATGAATGCTGTTCTTGCCTAATCATACTGCTCTGTGTTCTCTCACACAGTCCCAGGTGTGAGTCATTTTTAATGACGGACTGTAATTACAGTTTGAGTCCTTACCGTTTCATGGCAGACTTCTAGAATCTTTTGTGTGCTCAGTTTTAACATTAACCATAAAGAAATTGCTCACCAAACCTCCCCACCCTCATCTGCTATCCTGAAATCACTTGATCTCCCCCCTCGGATAAAATGAAATCCTTCCTCCACTGCCACACGAAATCCATATCCACAGGAAACACTGCTCATGCAACCACTACAGTGCAACCAGAGAAATGTGAAAGTGTTGCTGTAACACATCCATGTTCTACCACTTGTATTGTCTTGTGTTCTTTTTTTCCTGTGCTGTGCAGGGTGAGAAGGATTGGCAGAAGTATGAAACTGCCCGTAAGCTGAAACTGAGTGTGGACTCCATCAGGAGTGAGTACCAAAGAGCCTGGACTTCTCGTGAGATGAAACAGCGACAGCGAGGAGTGGCTTTATACTTTATTGACAAGGTAGATGATCTCATAACTGAGCAAATAATTATTCTGTGGGAGAGAAAATATTTGTTTAAAGGGATAAAAGTGCATGATTAAATACTATTGACAAATACTATGGAGCTTTTTAGAAAAGGACAGAAAACCCATTGCTTCAAAATTGAGCAAACCATAGACACTGAATTAATCAGAAGTTTTTTTCATGAATTCTTAACTGCCAGAAATGAAGTGATTCTTTAGATTTTTGGTAAAGGAGATGTGAGAATGAAGAACCACCATGTGATTTTATAAATATTAGAACAACCCTTAAATTGTTAAAGAATTTTACTTCATTAAAGTTCTGCACACAAACACGTCTCATTAAAAAAATCTTTAGGGAACTAACTAGTTTTTTCCAGAGGTTCCAGTCAGATCATAACAAACCCTTTTTTTCCTGCTGATTCTTTGTTCCAAAATTGCACGTCTGATCCTAAAACCTGATGTGGCACGTCATACGTTCATAGTTTGTAAAGTTGTTCCTATTAAACCTTATGTCCATCCACAAAAGAAGTGAACAGACCACAGCACACAGTGTGAAATTCTTTCTCTGTATTTAACCCATTCACCAATTGAAGCAGCAGGCAGCAAGGAACACAGGCTAGCAGTCCTGGGATTTGAACCCACAACTTTCTGATCGCTGGACGTGTCTGTGTGTGTAGCTAGCTCTGAGGGCTGGCAATGAGAAGGATGATGACACTGCAGATACTGTGGGTTGCTGTTCTCTGCGTGTGGAGCACATCACCCTGCACCGCCTCCTGGATGGCCAAGAATTCGTGGTGGAGTTTGATTTCCTGGGCAAAGATTCCATCCGCTACTACAATAAAGTGCCAGTGGAGAAACGAGTGAGCATTACCTGCTCTGCCTGTTCTTTTTTTTTTTTTATGTGCCTTGAGTTTGTGTTGTAAAACTGTGAAAATAATTTCTTCATTCTTTCTTATTCAGGTAAATCCCTACTTACAGAGGTTTGTGTTTGTGCTTACAGGTTTTCAAAAACTTAAAACTTTTTATGGAGTCCAAAAACCCAGAGGATGATTTGTTTGACAGAATTTCAGTAAGTATCTCTCTTTTTTTTCTTTCTTTGTTTTCTTTTTTACTCTTCAAAAAAAATTTAAATGCAGTGCATTCAGGAATTATTCAGGTCTCATCATCCCATTCTGGTACATTAACTGAATTAAATTTCTTGTTTATTATAAAAAGTTTTAAATAGGTTTCCAATAACTCAGTTTGGGTGAGGAATGTCATTTTACATCAATTTCAAGTCTATCCAGGCATGTCCATTCAGGTTCAAGTGCAGGCTTTGGCTGTGGGCATTTGCAGACTTGTCCCAAAGCCACTCCTGTATTGTCTCTGCTGCATGTTTCGGGTCACTGTCCTGCTGGAAGGTGAAACTTCCCCCCCTGAGTATCTTTCACTCAGTACTGACAAGCCTTGTAGTCCCTGCTGCTGAAAATCATTTCCACAGTATGCCACTGGGGTTGGCTGTAGGAAGGGAATTGATAAGGTGGTGCATAGTTTCTGGTTTCCTCCAGCTTTAACATTTGACATTCACAAGACCTGATCAGATAGAACCTTGTTTTCATGGTCTGAGAATCGTGCTGGTGCCTTTTGCAAACTCGACGTATTGCTTAGAAAATCTTAGTACGATATTTAGTGGTAATGGTGTAAATTGCCTGATTTTGCCCATCCCCAAGTCCATTTAAGCCTTTTACTGAGGAGTGTCTTCCAGATGGAAAGGCTTAATTGGTGGTGCACCGCAAAGATTGTTGTCCTTCTGGCAGGCTCTCCCATCTCTACAGGACCACTGGAGCTCTGTCTGAGTGACCTTCATGTTCTTGGTCACCTTTCTGTTAAAGCCCTTCTCCCTCACTTGCTCTCTTTACTAGCTTTAGAAAGGGTCACAGTAATTCCAAACTTCTGCTGTCTAAGAATGATAGAAACAGCTGTTTTCTTCAGGACCATCCAAGCTCATACCTTTTTATAAACCTGTTCAGTTACTTGAATTAACTTTCATAAAGTTGTAGAAACATCTCAAAGATGTTACTGCTGGGCTCAGTTTTGAGTGTTTCACCAAAGGTTTTGAATACGGCTGTAGGTTTCTGTGAATTTATTTTGAATAAGACCATATGAAATCCTGATTGTTTTTTTGCACAGACTGATGGAAAGGAGCTTTAAACCATTGTAGAGTAAGGCTTTGCTGGAGTATTTTCTGAATGCGCTGTATGTGTGACTTGTATCATGTAAACGGTCCTAAATATTTTTGTCCCTGCGCAGACACTGTACCTCAATAAAAAGCTGAATGAGGCTATGCCAGGACTGACAGCAAAAGTGTTCCGAACTTTCAACGCTTCCACCACCCTGCAGGAGCAGCTGAACAAACTCACCACAGGTGAGTGAGGCAGAACTAGCAGCTTGTGGTAAAGAGGATTTTGTAGTTTTTGCTTTTCTTATTCTTTGGTGTGAATAATGTAATTAATTCAGGATCAGGGGTGTTATGTAAATTAGTTATTATTAATTGTGTAGCTGTTGACAGTCCAAATATACTGAGGTTCAGTCTTTTAAACAAATTTTCCTGGTTGTACAACATCCTTCCTCAACACTGCAATCTTGGAGTTTCTGCTACAGAAATGTATTCAGTTTAGCTTTTTATGAAGTTGTTAATTTGCTGAATACGGTAGTAAGAGAGACATATTTTAAATGAATTTTAAGTCTTAATAGGATACATTGGCAAAGATCCAGTTACAGCACTGTTACTGCAGTGCATTCTGAAAACTGACCAGACCCTGTAACCGTATTCAGAATTATTAACTTTCTTAAATCACTCAGTGATGGTCATGTTTACAGGTCAGTTTTTGTGATGGAGTATGACACTGACCTTTCATTTTCCACATTATGTAACTGACACTGTTGGCAATGTTTTATTTGAATAAATGTCAGATGACATGACTGTGGAGGAGAAGATCCTGGCCTATAATCGTGCGAACAGAGCTGTGGCGATACTCTGCAATCACCAGAGGGCAGCACCCAAAACGTTTGAGAAATCCATGCAGCTGCTACAGGAGAAGGTAAGGCTGAATCTGCTATGCAGTCCCAGTTCAGTAGAACCTCTCCACATATCACTTGCACTTTGATAGCCTTTTCATCATGAATTCTTAAACCCCACTACTGACAGCTGTCACATCTTCCGTTCTCTCCAAATACCTCTGTGTATTTTTATTTGGCTTTTTTTTCTTTGCTTGTAAAGCAGATACATAAATCCAATTGCTAGATCTTTTCAAGTTGAAATAACTAGGGCAAAGAAATAAGAGCATTTTTAGAGTTCTGTCTGTGAGGAGTTACTGGAGCCCTAAGCACCTCTTCTTTCAAGCTGACTGTTCTAATCTAGTGCCAGTCTTTGCCTTGTATATCTTCAAAAAACACATTTATGTGGGCTGACAAACGCTGATGCTGGAGTTGGAACAGTTCTGAAATGTTCCTGCTCCCGAGTGTGATATCAGTTCCAGTCTGATAATCCGTCCTCGGTGTTACGTGGTCCAAGCAATAATGCTGAATTGAACGGGTCAGTCCTGGCGTGGCAGTGACTTGGCTATAATATAAATTATAAAAGATATCAGGCTGAAACATTAGGAGCTGTAGCTCCGGCAGTGACTATGTAACTGTTATGTAACAAATAAAATAGAGGCAGAACTGGAGCAGTTTGCTTGGCCAGCCATCTATCATACAATAGGCTCAGTAGTGAAGTTGTTCTGTAAAAAGAAAATGCCATATAAAATAACAAAAACGGTTAAATAAATAAACATCTATGGCTTGAGAATAAGACAACAACATCTGAACAAAGAAACCAAGAAGTCTTTCTGTATGAATTTCTGATGACACCAGGCTCTTTTGATAGTTTGAGACGTTATTACTCTAAATCATTTTCCAGCTCATCCGGATTGATTTCTAGTTGCTCTTGGTTGTACTTCTCTTTAGAATTTATTCCAGAGAGCAACTGGGAGTGCACTGGTGGGTGTTTGTAACTGCTTTACACTGGAGTACTAAAGCTAAACTCCACCTTGATCACCCCCCTGTTCATTGGTGATCAAAAATAAATTAAAATAGATTCAAATCAATTAAAAAGGCAATTGTAAAGAGATACCATTTGGTCTGATCTCCCCCACTGCTCAACACACACACACACACACACACACACACACACACACACACACACACACACACACAAAACAACACGATACTTGTGCAGTTTTGCCAGATTGGGTAGGAAGTTTTTTTTTTCCCCCCTGTAGCTTAGTATGAAAATTATCACGGGTGGTTTACCTTCTGGTCTTCCAATGAAACTTTGTTAAAAATAACAACAAAGCAAAACAAATGGATTCAGTAATAAAACTGATTTTTTAGTTGTTATTGTACCTGTAGTATTCAATTATGTATTAAAGTGAAATGTACTGAGTGTTTCATATCACCTAAGACTATTTGAATATTCGAAGTATTGTTTGAAATAAAAAAATCCATAGTTGTCTCCCTAGTTGACACCTGACAGTCAGTGAATAAAGTTAAAGCCTGTTTAACTTCTGGCCATATATATTTTGTCAGTCACAAATTTTCAGCTCTTTAAAATCAGTACCGGTCACTAAATATTCATTTGAATCAGGCTGTAGTTTTAAGTGGTTGATTTGCTGTTTCCTGACCGGTTCAGGTGACCCTGTGTTCTCTATTTATTGTAGAGTAATGACTAGCTTAGCAATCTGATATTCATTAAATTGTCTTTAGCTTGCTACTCGTGGACTATCCTTATCTTTGTTGTGTGTGTGTGTGTTTGCTCTTTTTGTAACCTTGTAAAATTGCTTAGCATGGGCTCTTTTCTCTTACTGCAGATCAAAAAGAAAAAGGAGGAAGTGGAGATGGCCAAAAAAGAGCTGAAACAAGCAAAGAAAGCACACAAGGAGAGTCCGTCAGAGAAGTCTAAGAAGTAAGAAATCAGCTTTAAAATCACTAGCATTGTGTACCCTGTGTCTGCCGTGTCTTTGGGTCCGATTCAAGGTTAGTCTGTTGAATGTTTTGTCTGAGCTGGCGGTAGCCGTTGGACGTATTTTTGGTAAAAACAGCATTAAATATTGAAACTTGTCAAAGGCTGAGGTTGTTAAAAGAAGAGGCACAATAAACCATCTCATCCAAAGCAAACATGTGCTTGTAGATTTTCAGTTCCGAATTGAAACAGCTTGCTATTAACATTAACCTGATAGGTGGATGTCATCTTTATTTGTAATCAGTTTTTTTTCTCTCACTTTTCTTTCTGTTTATGGCATCTTGGGATTTTAAGTCACAGCAATGAATGAGAATTTATGAATGTGGTTTTTGTTAGGCAAGCATGTAAACACCTCGTAAACCATCAGAAAGAAGTGGTGTGTGTCAACAAAAACCACCCTGTTCTGTGGCATTTAAAATGATGTAATTGAATCAGTACTTGTGTATTTACTGTTGTATGTTCATTGTATCTTTCTAACCCTCTGTCAGACTGGTTGAGAAAAAGGAAAATGCTGTGAAGAGGCTGTCAGAGCAGCTAAAGAAGCTCCAGCTGCAGGAGACCGACCGAGAGGAGAACAAGGTCATCGCTCTGGGCACTTCCAAGCTCAACTACCTCGACCCCCGCATCTCTGTGGCCTGGTAAAACATAGCACACCCACATCCATGTTACACATTACACACACTTCCATTCTCTTGCCTGCGGTTTTGTGTTGGTAGTTGGTGCTAAAATTTTCAACCGAAACAAAGCAAAAACACAATCATTAAAGATATAGAAATCTCAAATTCCAGCATGTGGAAACGTGGAGTGTAGCATGAGGCATGAGGGCTTGCAAAAGAAGATTATATGACCAGCCGTGTGATTAGCAGCAAGGCAGTAATGTGACTGTCAAAACAAAAAAATGATATAAGAACTTGTTTGTAAGTGAATATGCGTTTATAATTAAAAAAGGTAATTGGTTCATAAGAGATTCTCTCATGGAGTTTGAACTTAATGTAATTCATTTAACAGAAGTAGCCTGAAGGGTCACTCTGATTTTTAGAACAGCATTGACCACATCTGCTCCAAATTAGTAGGAAGGGAGGGGTGGTGGTGGTGGTGGTGGGGGTGGGTGGAGACAGGCTTTCCCCTTTAAATTCATAGATGCCGAAACCAATAGTCACTAACATATGCTTCGAGGCTGTAATTGCTTTGTTTACGCTCATTGTCTGAGTTGTCGTCTGTAGATGACAGGCTGTTTCTGCGGTCGGTGACTCTGAAGCAGCATTGCAAGCTCTATATCAAGCTGAACCACACGCCATCATTTGGGCTTGTTGTTTGCAAATATGTAATAAGCTCTGCAAATGGAATAATAGACATGCAGCTAAAACAAGGTCTGAGGTCCAGGCTTCAGTTGTGCTCAGTATATTCGAGGTGATGACTGCAGGACAATTCCTTACCTCTGCTCTGCGCTCTGCACTCTGCCT
Source organism: Alestopetersius hilgendorfi (assembly GCA_037577075.1). Lineage (NCBI taxonomy): Eukaryota > Metazoa > Chordata > Actinopteri > Characiformes > Alestidae > Alestopetersius > Alestopetersius hilgendorfi. Next base: position 17,936,576 of record JBBIGB010000006.1, read on the forward strand.
GGTCCCTCAGAGGGGCTGACTCTTACATTTGAGTTTTTGGTTGTTTTGATCTGGGAAAAAATATGTTCCATGGGCAGGTGTAAGAAAAATAAAGTTCCAGTGGAGAAGATCTACAACAAGACTCAGAGGGCTAAGTTTGCCTGGGCCATCGACATGACGGATGACAACTTCCAGTTCTAAACCATAAAGAAGAGGATGTGCTTTCCTTTGTTTTTGTTTTTGTTTTTCTTCTCCTCTTTTTCCCTTTGTTCCTTTTGACCATTTACAACAGTCTTTGTTTTTCTCATATGGTGTTTTTTTCCCCCTCAAAATGTATTTAATATATGACAAACGTCTTTTCTGTTGGATGTATTTGTGTAGTAAAATCTGAATACAAAGCTGAAGGTCGGTTGCATTTTTTTTGTTTGCCTCACATTGACTAGATGTGTGGATCGTGGAGCACGTGTTTTATGCAGCTGCAGTCTGAACTCTGTTTCTTATCTGAGCTCTTTAGTTTTCCTCTGGCTTGTAAAAGCAGAATATTAAACATAGAAGCAGCAATTGTGAAATGAATGACTGAGACTTGCTTTCCCCCCCATTAGGCACTTAGATTAAAAACTGCAGCAGGTTAAATGTGTTTAATTGCTCAGAAACCAGTAGGGTCTTTTCATATTTGGGGTAAATTCTGGAATAGATTAGAAGGTTGTCCAGCCCCAGTGTCTGGCCATCAGAATTTGCTTTAGTCTACGTTTTTGTTTGTGTCCAGTCAGCTTTTTCTGTATATCAAATGTGTATATGATATCTTCAGAATTTACACTGTCATTACAGCAATTGATTAAAAGTGCTCTCCAAAATCCCTAGTGAACATGGGCAAAGCAGATTTCACAAAGTTACTGCCCATCCTATTTGATTTCTTCCAAACTGTTAAATATAATGAAGTACAATGATTACACTGGGTATCAAATTTTTATGAAAGGTCTTTAATTGCAATTTTTGATGGTTCAGTTTTGCACGCTGATTTAAAAAAATCACATCATTTTTTCGTCCTTCAATGGTTCTAGCGATAAATCTAAATTATGTATATTTTTTCATTATAAGGATGTTGTAATACTACTATTATTTGCAAATTAGTCTCACTGACGCGTGTGTCACTTTCTAAAAATGACATTTCTAACTAAACCCCTGATGCTACATGAAAATAAACGTTACCCCTGAAATCAGCAAGCTGAGATTGTATAAGAAACACTCGAAAAAGTAATGAAACAAATTTTATTGCCTGGTGTAATTGAAATCTTATCTTGAATTACTACTGCTGTGAAATCTAAGTCTTTGTGCAGCTTTGATTTATAGAGATAGTTCTGTCTGTAGTTAGAGTGCAGAATATATGACCAAAAACCTGAGGTTATCCCTCCATACAGCATCTCTCTAGATACTTTAGATTCCATGGTCTCTCCTCTTCAGCTTGTTCCACAGGTTTGGGGAGGTGTTGAGGTCAGGAGACTGGACTGAATTGGCCCTGATAAAACCGAGACCCTGATCTCAGTGAATCTTTTTTTGTTGTTTGCTGCTTTTGAGGTGTGCTTTGGATTATTAAACTGCTGGGAGATGTAACCGTGACCTTGCTGGTTGAGGCAGTCAGGTTTTGATTTAAAATCTGCTGGTACTGGCTGATACCGCTGGTGTCTGAACATGTTTTCCAGGGCGTTTGGTTGCGAATTTCTGTCAACTTTTATTGCACACAGGAGTCGAGAAATACCTTTCTTTTGTGATTATTATTTTTCCTTCAGTTGTACTTCAAATGTGGACGTACATTTCATTTTGACATTGACGGGGATTCACTAACACCTTTCATATATTAACATCAAAGTACATGTATATAGTACATATGGGGCGTATCAATAACGAAGGACGTCATCAATGAACCTATTCTTTAACTTTCACCTGAGTGGAACCTTATTGTAAAGCAGGTATTGTTTCCTTTTCAAACCAGTCATCTAGAAATGTATATTTCCATCTGAACATAAGAATGCTGGTAACATTATCCGCTTCGTAAATACAAGGATAGAGTATCACAATAATTTCTGAGCATCAGAATCACCATCACCATGCCGCACTGGCCTCCTCCTGAATCAAGAATAATTAGTGTAAATATAGAATTATTAGTATATAGACGTCCTCCTCCTGGCCTACATCCACACAACTGGGCCCGTATTCACAAAGAATCTTAAGCCTAAAAGTTGCTCCTAGTGATGTAATTCTAAGAAAAATCTTAGAATAATGGCATTTTCTTAGAATTTCCCCTTAAATTTAGGAGTAACTCTCAGTAAA
>JBBIGB010000006.1:17950243-17964688 GCA_037577075.1 Alestopetersius hilgendorfi
CAATAAATCATGGCCTGTTCAAAGCAAGCGAGTCTGGATTCTTTCTTTCCGCAGGGTGGTGGTTGTCGCGGTCGTGAGCGTAGCCGGCGGGGGCGTGGCCGGGGGGGCAGGGCGGGGAGGGGGGTGGGGTTGGATAATATGCCGGGCCCTGCAGCCCCAAAGCCTGACATGACCTGTCCCCAGGACAAATAAGTTTGAGAAACGCTGTTCTAGAACACCTGAGTGTCAATCATCAGCAAAGAGACGGACCACTCCTGTTGTGCTGCGATTGGTTAATAGCAGCCGACTTTCTGCACCAGGATTGGTCAGTTGCGACGGAATCGAAACTACTAGCCAATTGCATCGTCGAGCGAGGTACGATAGAATAATATAGCGAAGAAAGTTTTCAAGAACTTAGGACCAAAAAGGCTATTAAAATAATTCAAATGCATTTATTTGTATAGTTTGTATGTTGTACTATTTTGTATACCTCACTTATTTTCTTGATTGTATACTTGATTTTTGTTCAATAAAAAAAATGACGTGTTCAAGAACGGTTCTGAGTGTCGATTGTCGCAAGAGGCGAGCCTCTACTAGCCAATCACAGCGCAGGGGGCAGGGCTCGGTGGAACACAGGCGTGTGTAGAGATAATAAATAAATATATATTAAAGTATATGGCGCTCGTGACGGCGCGCCCTCCTCCAGGAGCTGAAAGTGGGAGGCAGTGACGCGGGAGAGCGAGGAGAGAGAACGCATCAGATGAGGCGTAAATAGTCAAGAATTATTCCGCTGTGGATGTGTGTGTGTAGAGGTGGGAGGGGTGCCCTCCGCCTCCTCTGTGCAAAGACACGGTGAAGTTTTTAATTTTGAGTCAGAACTGAGACACAGTTTCTAGGGCTGCAGCTCTGGACACGATGTGGCTGTTTAAAGCCCGTCTAACTTAAACACACGTTAGTGTGTCTGTGTGTGTGTGTGTGGAGCAGAACAAGGTGTGTGAAACAAGTTTTTCTTGACAAAGCATCTCGCCAGGCTCCTTTTTTTTGCCAAAACTTTGCTGAATGCTGCATGGTCCTCGGTTTTCTAAGAAGTTGGGAAGAATGTTTTTGTGGTTTTACGCCGCGACCAGCACAACGGTCCTCCTCCTTCTGAGTACTGGTGAGTCTTGCTGTCTCTCTCTCAGGTTCCAGTAAAGCTCCCTCCTCTCTCTTTCTTTCCTCACTTTCTCTGTCTGTCTCCCCATATTTCTTTTTATCTGTCCATCTATCTATCTCTCCTTCTTTCCTCTCTCTGTGTCTCTCTCTCTGTCTCTCTCTCTCTCCCTCTCTCTGTCTCTCTCTCTCTCTCTCTCTCTATATATATATATATATATATATATATGTAGTGTGTCTTTGTGTCTGTGTGTGTGTGTGTGTGTGTGTGTGTGTGTGTGAGAAAGAGAGAGAGGGATAGGTAGGTAGGTAGGTAGGTAGATAAGATATATATAGAGAGGAAAGAAGGAGAGATAGGTAGATGGACAGATAGAAAGAAAGAGGGGAAGATAGACAAGAGTAGCAGTGACTCTGGTATGCCCCTCCTGTACTGTATGCCGGGGATCCTGTACTGTCCACCCAGCACAGCCTGTAATGAGTTTAATTTCCCTGCTCTGGATTAACATGATTATCACTAACGGCGCGTGTCTGGGGTCTGGCGAGGGGTTTTACTGGCCACTGAACAGTTTGGACGCTAATTAGAGTAATCAAAGCTGAGGGGGTGCCTTAATTCGATTTCAAAAGTCTGATTAACACCCAGGCTTTAATCCACCATTTATCAAGGGGCTGGATGTGAAGCGGGCCGCCAGTAATGTGTGCAGTTTTTTTTGCTGTATAATTTTAGTGATGCACTGAAAGAGAAATTCTCCCCGGAACAGCGATTTATCTGTAAACTCTTCACGATATCCAGGCTAGAAATAGACTGCTGGCTTTTGGGTGGCGCTTCAAAGGTTAACCTGAGAGAGGTTAACTCTCGAATAACTGTCAAAATGTCATCCTCGTCCTCTTTCATGTTTGTCTTCCCCTTGGGCTCGATGTGTATCTCAGACCCCGTCTGTGCCACGTTTAGCCCTGTGTGATGAGCAGGGCACTGAGGTGAGGTGTTGCAGCAGGTGGCCTGGTGTTTAGGGAGTTGCCCTAGCAATTGGAAGGTTGGGGGTTCGAATCTCAGGACTGCCAGTGGCATCACTGAGGTACCTTTGAGAGAGGTACCATCCCCACACACTGCTCTCCAGGTGCTGCGTCCCTGGCTGCTCGCCGTTTCACCCGAGTGAATGGGTTAAATACAGAGAAAATTTCACACGGCGTGGTGTGGTGTGTTCATGTATGACAAACAGACACGTCACTTTGCTCACTTTATCTGAGGTGATCTGAAGTGCTCCCCCTCTCTGCAGGCGGGTGTGAGGGGTCCACCCCAGTCCTGCTGGAGAAGAGCTCCGGGAGACACGCCAAACACAACCAGTGTCACTACATGCTCAAACACCTTCAGGATGGAGACCGGATCAGCGTGCACATGCCTCCTGACATCGCAGGTCACTGGGTGTCTGACAGGTAAAGTCAGAATAGTGAATTTTTTACACACTTCTACATATAATTCATTAATAATAATTAATAATAGGGATGTAACAGCTTTGTTTTTTCATGATATCAACAGTAAAAATGCTACAGTTTTACCAAAATGTTTTTTTTTAATAATAAACCATACATACACTGAAACCAAAGATATAATGTTAGCATACTGTTTTATGTGACGTCAGAAACCAACATCCTCCTCTATGGTTTTAACAAACCATCCAGCTACAAAACACATACTGCATATTAGGCCTGTCTTGCCCTGGGAAGTGCTTTACAGGGAGAGTGCAGCCCCAGGCTGTGTACTTCCACAGGGACTACTTAAAAATGATTAAAACCGGAAGCATTTGGTTTTTTTTCAGAAGACTTTAAAAGCAGTAACAGCCCTGTGCCAGACTGTAAGACAAAGGTTTAATCTTACAAGACAGAAAACGATTAATTAATAGGCAAGTAAAGTGTAAATGGTGGAGTGAGCAACAGACTAATTTTGTAACTTAATCTCCTTTAAAGCTGTGAGGTGAGACCTGGGCCGGAATTCCTTACCCGGTCCTACCAATTCTTCCCCAACCACACCTTCCACTCCCTTCAGTTCTACTACCAGGACAACCACTGCACGGAGCCCAGCTACTCTCTGCTCATCCAGGGCAGTGTCCACCTGCGCCAGGCCTCGTGGATCGTCCGTGGAGGCACGGAGGCGGACTACAGCCTGAGCAACATCCTGGTCCTCATTCACAGCTCCGCCGCCGCCAAGGAGCTCCAGGCGAAGCTGGAGCAGAGCTGTGCTCTGACGAAGCGTCTGGTGCCAGGGCAAAGCTACGAGTTGTGGGCCGACAGTCGTGACTGCACCCGCGGCTTAGACTTCAGCATGCAGGAGCTGCAGTTGTTGCGAATGGAGAGGCGCCATCGCCATGACGACCCTCCCAGCGAGGCAGAGGAGCTGTTCTTGGGGGACGTTCACACTGAGCGGGCTCAGAGGAGACTCCACAGGCCCTCGGGCTACCAGCCCCCTCTGCAGAGCGTCAAGGTCAGTGCCTCGCCTGGCGCACCGCAGGGAACCGAGGAGGGCTCTAGAGCGGGCACCCCGGGCTTTGCAAAGTTTGATCTTTGCCATCCAGAAGTCATGGTGCAGTGGGGGGTAATTAGAGTTTCACTAATCGAAAATGCTGGTGGCACACAGTTCTATTACACGTTTTGTAGCTCGCTCCGCTGAGTAGATAGAGAAGAACAAAACATTTTGCACAGATTTTGGGTTATAAAATAAAAACAGCAGTATCAACCTTTTACATATGGGCTTTATCTTATTCAGTGAAGCGTAGTATTATTTTCTGATAAATAAATAAATAAATTATTTTTAGCGGTCTGACACTGAAACCCAAAGTGATTTCTAATGTTACATTCACTCACTGTCTTTTGTGGCTCTGGATAAGAGTGTCTGCTAAATAATGTAAAATAATGTAGTGTTGTATAAATAATGTAAAGCGTAAATATGATAATGGGTCATCTCTGTTTTTATGCGTATGTAAATTAATCAGTGGTAGCCTACTTCAGTTGACCTTTTTTACATTATCCCTGCAGTATATATATAGATCACAGTGTGGACCAGATTAAATAAAACCACATGTCAGTTATTGAAACTATTGAAATTATCATTGCCAACATGGAATTTCATCATTGGTACATCCTTACTTGTATTCAGGTCCCACACGTAGCACTTTGTGTCCAGACAATTAGCCTCACCTGGTCATAAATCACTCTAATGGAAACTGTATTTATCTAAAAGCTCCCTTGACCCTGTCTGACTGTGTGACAGCAGCATACCCCCCCCTTTCAGTGCTGCATCAGCACTCTGTCAAACCTGACCCCCCCCCCACAATATCAGATAAGCTGCAGAGATGCAGATCAGCATCCCACTAAAGTGAGCCCACTTACAGCACAGAGCAGCAGTTTGCTACAGCCTGAGAGGATCGGCAGCATAGTGTCCTCCGATAACAGTAAACAAGTCCTGCTGCCGTGCCAGAAAACAGGCACTGATTCATATTCATGCCGTCACAATGCACATCTTTTAAGTCCAGCTATTACGACTGTGTAATAAATGGCCAACTGAAGACAAGTTACAGCGCCATAAACCAAAGGGCCCTGTTGCCTATGAATATTAATATGGTTCTTGGAGCCAGAAAGATGTTAGCAGTCGTGGTATTTCACTGTAGACTTCCATCACACTGTGTGTTCAGTCTGACGGCAAAAACGCACACAAAACTTAAAAAATGGATGAACTGTTTGACGGACGCATCTTTAATTTATGAAGTGCTATGTAGTGTAAAGTAAAATACATAACACGTTATTTGACGTCAGATGTGACACTGCGCCATGATTAATTCATGTCATTAGGCTGTCCTCATCTGCCTGTGTGTGCTTGCATCAGGTAACTGTCGTGCCCTTCCTTGTACATGCTGGGTGCATTATGTATTCATTGGCTTGCTCTTTCCCCAGTCAGGCAGTTTTACTCTAGTATTACCATGAGCCGACGTCAACCACTCAACTATTTCAAACAAGACTGCTAGAGAACAAATATCAGCGTTTCCCCTGCCGTTTTGGTGTGATTTCAGCTGGTGTTAGAGCATACCCAGGCTGCTGATCCGCTGCTATCCCCTGTATGCTTCAAAGGGAATGGGGAAATAGCGCTGCAAAGGGCATCGCTCTGAATTCCAGCTCCGACTTGGTGCGTGCCTAAGGCGCTATGGCAGGGCTGAGGGAAAGCTGCAGCCAGACTTGAGAGGTGGAACGGGGGCTTTCGGTTGGATTAATGCCTTTCATGTGTGCACCCCACCACCCCCCACCACCTCACACTTGCTGCTCTTCATTCTGATGCCTACAAAAAGGCGCTACGAAAGATGTAATGCAAAGTTAATGAATTCTAGTTTGAAGCTGAATAATTTATGGGGAGGATGTTGAGTCATGGCAGTCAAGCCATGGCAACTTATCAGAAGTCAAGCTCTTGCTTCCAATAAATACGCCTCGGCCCCATGTTTTAGTCTTGCAGGTGTATCTGAAGGCTTGGATTTTAAAACAGGAGCTGGGTGGACTGGGAATAGTGGAATATTTTGCCAGTTTCTCCGATATGGATTAATGCTTTGTCCTTGAATGAATTATACAGTTAATGCCGAGCCTTCTCTGCAAAATTGTGTTTAAAACCAGGGCTAGGCGATCTGTATGTATGAACGCAGATTGCGTTAGAACGTTCGCTTGCATAAAAATCTCAGAGAAGCTGTTATAATGAAACTCAATAAGTAACTGTCGCTCTGACCACATTCTTCAAAAGACTTGCCTTCAGCCCAGTCTGAGGAGGGGTGATGAAAGACCTCTTCAAATTGCCAAACTTAGTATTGCCTTGGTTTCTCATGATAATTGTTTTATTGCTGTCATTACTCATGAGCAGCTTTGTGTTGTAGAGCCATGCCTTATAACCACTAATCCTAGACTTGTCATCTGTTGACTACACCACAAGATTCGAACTGCCTCTGCTCTCATTGGCTGGAAAAGACATCAGGGTCTTTCTGTCCCCCCCCACCCCGTCAGATGTCTGGGCCAATCTGAGGGTGTATAATATACACACATTCAGCCTTCAAAACCTTTTTATGATCCCTATTGTCTGAAACATACACCCTGTAAATCAAACCCTTGCTGTCTTCAGTCTTTAATTATGGTCTGTCAAGTCTTCTATTGCTAAAAACAAATAGTACTTTTCTCTCTATTCTTTCAGACCTATGATGAAAGCTGTGTGACATGTCAGATCATCTCTGAGGCGGATCTTCGCAATCCACCTGTCCTGCCATCCCAGAATGAGCGGCCTCTGCGTCTCTATGGCAACTGGGTTAGTAGACGCTGCGAGGTCCGCCCAGGAGTCCTTTTCCTCACCCGTCATTTTGTCTTTGACGAGGCCAGTCACGTTTGGGAGGGTCACTACTTCCACTTCTCTGACCCGGTCTGCAGGCACCCCACCTTCAGTATCTCTGCCAAAGGACACTATAGCCAAGGAGTTCCCTCCACCTCCGTCATGGGAGGCACGGAATTCACGTTCACAGGTAAACAGTGGTGTAAAAGATACACAAGGATGATTTCTTCAGCTAATGGCACCAAGGACTAACTCTTAATTAACTTGTCACACACAAATACATTTTTATAGCACCTGCTCTGCGAGGGCGGACAAGCTTTACAGAGCAGTGGCAGAAATCTCATTCAGTACTCTTAGGACAGATCTACTGCTTATCAGATTCAAAAATGTTATTCACAAAATAAAGTGTGTATTAGCACAATTGAATTACAAGTTTTACTTTGAAATACTTTTAATCGTTGACATTCTAATTATTATGCAAGTAAAATTCTATTCTTATATATAAGAATACAAAGTTTTACACATAAGAACTAAATTTTTACATATAACCATTCAGTTTTCCCTAGAAATTAGTTGGACCATACAGTAATTTAAATATTAACAAAATAATTTTGTAATTTTGTATGGAATTTAGTATGGAATTGACTACTAAACATTGAAAACCACATGAAAATGTAATTAATTATTCAAATAATGTATCCCCTTTTATATACATACACACTTGTGTTCTGGGCCATTTATATATACACACACACCAAATTTCAGCCAAAAATTAAACCTCATTTTCTTATATCTTACTGTGGTGCTCTACCAGCCATCCCTGGTCTGCAGCTCATGTTGCTATATCAACAAAACTTTGTGAAAAGCAAAAACTTTGCTTTTACACCCATGCACATCACCTCACTGGGGATTAAAAGCATGTGGGTCTACAAGCTTTAAAAAGACATGAATCATTCTTAGCCTATTTACTGTTTTTAAATTGCTGACTCATTTCTTCACTTTGTTCCAGTGACCCATATGAAGGTCACGCCCATGGACATGGCCACCACCTCTCTCTTGAATGTCTTCAGAGGGGATGAGTGTGGAAAACAAGGCTCCTGGAAGTTAGGGGTCCAGCAGGATGTGACGCCCACCTCAGGCTGTGCTGCCCTGGGCATCCGTTTGCCCCACACAGAGTACGAGCTCTTTCGCACCGGACAAGATTCAGCTGGACGCAGCCTCCTCTTCAACGGCCAGAGACCCACCAACGGCTCAAGCCCAGGTCAGCCCCACAAGCGTGCCACGTCCTACCAGCCCCCTCTCATACGCTGCATTCCCAGCCACAAAGGAGCTATAGGCTTTGGTAAAGAGGGTGACCATCACTTCAGACTTGGAAATGGATCCAAGACACTGCACCTGCACTTCAGATATGTTGGCCTTCTGTTCACACTTGTGTTCTGGGCCATTTAGGACGATATAAGGGAATGTTGTTTTTTTTTTTTGTTGTGTACATTTCCCCCCAAGATACTGATCAGGGGTCAGTTCTACCCTTTTGCCCACAGACAATTGATCCTAGATGCAGATCCCATCACAGGACCTCTGGAGAAACAGTGTGTGATTTTTTTAATGTTGTTGGATGATCAGATTTTTGGCTTCAGTCCAGAGAGGCAGCTTGTGACTATTTTGTAAAGAGGATGTACAGTAAGGTAAAACGGATGACGGACAAGCAAGCAAATCCTAAATATCCTTTCTGTAAATGTTCTAAAGCAAAATCTGCATGTTGAACACAGAGAAATGTTTTCACATTCACTCCCTCCCAGTACTGCAGCTACTCTTTCAAATGTACTTCTGAAACAAGAAATTACTCGCATTGCTCTGCTTGTTCTTTACCTTGGGCAAAGAACACACACTGCGAGGTGTAGATTATTTATTTATGCGTAGAGGAAAAGATTTGTCCAGACAGTCATTTGTAGTATGCCATGCCATCCACTGCATGCAGTTTATCAAGGGGATCTTGTGTGAAATTGTCTTGAAAATGTACAGCCGTTTACAGAGATGCCAAACAAAGCGTGAAATGAGAATGTTAAAGATTTTATTTCATTTTTCTCATTTCCTCAATGTTAAATACCATAGAACAGGACTGTAAGAGTGGTGATATTTATTCAGTCAACAGTTGCCTCACAAATGAGTAAATAATTTGCATAAAGAAAATTTTGTAAGACTTGACAAAACCGTAAGACGTGTGTGTTCGTGTCAGGTGACTGTAGGAGAAAAGAATGTACATGGGAAGAGGCACATATTTCCCAGCTGAGTTATTAACAGTAAAGAAAATAAAAAGTATTTTATATTTGATCAATTTTACTGTCAAGAGACGATCCAGCAATACGTAGCAAAGTCTTTTTTTCCTTTTTTGAGTTTTCCATTTTCTTAAAAGGATTAAAATAACATGTACAAGACACTTAAAACGTTTGATTCAACTCTTATTAAAACCACAGAGAGAAAGAGAACAATTTGTTTTATTTATTTATCATAGATTTCTTTTTTCAATTATCATCAAGGTCTCTACACAGTGCCTCGATCTGACTGCAACTGATGTTTTAATAAATGTACAGTTTCTGACCCATACCACCCTTGGAAGGAAAAAAAAAAAAAAAAACACCCAGCACCACAAGAAAATAACAGAAAACAAAAAAGGAGACTTTGTTCTTCTCGTTTCTGAGTGTGTATGTGTACTAACCGTGAGAGACTGCAAAAAGGCAAGGCCTGTTTGAATGATTCTGTACACAGACGCATTTCTTTCCGCCGCCTTAGGCCACACTAGCACTGATGCGACGCTGAACGACAAGAACACACGCTTTGCCCCTCAGACCAAGAAGAGACTGGAAGGACCTGGGCAAAACAGATGCCTTTATCCTACAACACAAACTTCCCCAGGAAGAATCCAATGAAGATGGCTGCAATAACCACAAGCAGCGAAGGGAGCGATTTGGAGCTGGTTTCCTTCCTCATCATGGCTGCCGTGTTAGAGACCATGTTGTCTGACCGCTGGGCCTTCCTCATTCGCAGACCCTCATCCTGATAAATGGCGAGAGGGAACACATCACACATTCAGAACCAGAAGAATAACTACATGTTTGTTTAGAAATGAACTGTTGACCACATGTAAATGTTTCTGTTGCCGGTGTAATAAATGTTTTTCTCTGTGTCTAAAGTATCTACTCTGTTTAGCTCTTCTTCACCTTAAGTTGCCGATTCTCATCTGACAGTTTACTCATTTCTGACTGCAGCCTCTTGCACTCCTCCATCAGCTTCCTCATCTCTGTATCATCCAGGGACAGACTGCTGGGCTTCACTCCTGATGTGCTGTCTGCCTTGGAGGTGTTAAGGATTGGTGCAGCTTTGGTCGGATCTACATCATTCTGTGTGGGACAAACGCAAAAGCACTGAGAAAAGCCGACATTGAGAATGTTTAACAGGCAAATCGGCCCAAATGTAATCAAAATACAGGGTTAATGGTGTTCCATGATAGTTCATAAAAAAAAGGTTAGTTGGAGATTTGTCAGATAGGGCAGCGAGTAAAAGACAGAGTGAAAACAGAAAGGCTGCAACAACCTGATAAAACAATTTTTTTTTTTTTTTTTTTTTTACAAATTATCAGTTTGTAGGGTCTATATTGTAGCATGCTGAATCACAGAACTGGTTACTTTTTTACTTCAAGGGAGGAAAAAAGAATTATTAATGTAGACAGTAGGCAACCACTTGAAGCAGAAACGTGTTGGTGCCGTGGACAAAGACACTCTACAGCAAGGTAAGTTACTACATAATCGTATTTAAAATGAGTTCAGACCCATGGCATGTGTTGAGTTTGAAGTATTGTTTTTCTCCCAGCAGGTATTTCTTCCCATTTATCTAATGGCCCACATTTGCTCGCTAACAAGCTTGAATGGCCTATTAATTCAAATTTACTCCAATATTTTATGATAAGCGTATTTAACTAGATGGCTGATGTCCGCTACTGTTTTCTGTAGGGGTGTGTGTGTGTGTGTGTGTATGTGTATGTATGTGAGCGAGTGAGTGAGTGCATGCGTCAGTGAGTGTGAGAGAGTGTGAGCATGTGAGAAAGTGTTACTGCAGAAACAGTCTGCCTCCAGAGTCTGTTGTTAAAGCTATTTGCTGAAGGAAAGCATGTTAACACAGTCTGGGTTTTTCCTTTATTTATATCCTTAAAGTCAGTCCCCAAACGAAGACAAGAACAGTACTAAACCACAAACATCTTTTTTATGCCAAGCATAGCAGTTACATGTGCAAGAACTCATTGTGTACATTAGCTTACCCTCTGACAAGTCAATCATCTGTTGGCCCTCAGATGATACAAAAACACCAACATTGTGTACACCCTTTATCTTGTACTCTTGCTCATCATGTGTTAACATGGCTACCTCTTACAAACCTGACTCTGTCTGTCCCTCCCTGTTCTCTGGCTTATTTTGGGCAAATTCTGGTCTTTCAGGTGTCTGCTGCCTACAGGTGTGGAGTACTCTCCAGGAGTGGGGGGCACCTGGTTTGCTTTATATTTCTGCTGCCTGGGAATCAGCGTAGCTATGTTGAACCTGTCTACTTTAGTATGCAGCACCTGGAAGCTGATCCCTGACTTCAGAAGGGCAGAGTGGGGTGATATACCAGCAACATGCAAACAACTACAACTGTATGTCATATTCTTGTCAGACCAGCACTATGTAAGCGTGTAAACAATAACAGATACAATAAGAACCTGACACATGACATGGAGGAAAAGCCATGGGTGGTAGCATCCTAGTGGGTAAAACGCTTGCCTGTGAACCTGATGACCACAAAGTTGCAGGTTCAAACCCGCACTTTCCTAACCCTCATTTGCTCCAGGGGGACTATCCCTGTAACTAATGATTGTAAGTTTCTGGTTAAGGGCATCTATGGAGGAAGGAAAGCAAACGAGAACTAGTTTGCATTTTAGGAAAAACTGAATAGCGGTAATCCCTGAGGAGTAGACTAAAGCAGTATTAGTTTTCTCCTATTAAGCAAAAATATGATACACAAATATATTCACCAAAAAGAGTTAAATCAGGTCACTGTACTACATGAACACAGGAAAAGCATTGAAGCTAGTACTGAAATAAGGAGAGCAAGACCATTGGGAGTTTCGTAGAACACAGCAGATAAAGCATTAAGCATTACTTTAGTAGCCATACAATAGCTCAAAAACTGCCTGACCCTCACTACATCTTTTGTTTTGCCTCAATCAGTACCTCTCCTGGACGGCATCCAAGTTTAACAACAGAAAACCGTGTATGATATGGGAATTGTGGGTCGATGCTGATATCTACTATTCTTCATATATGCAGATATGCACATATGCAGATTCATAAACATGCATAATGTAGAAATTCAGACTGAATTGCCATGGATTTCCATTATAATTATTTATATAAGGTTACAAACGCAGTAAAATTAATCATACGCGGCCATTTTAGCCCAGTATTGCAGCAACACACACACTGTTCCGTACAATGATTAATACCTCGTAAAATACTTCTTCTGAGACCAAGGATACTACTAGGGAATTTGATGGCTTTAAACTACATGTTAGAATACTGCTGTTAGGATTTGGTTACATTCAGCCAGAAGAGCTTTAGGAACGCCACTCTAACTCATCCTTAAAGTTCCATTGTTCCAGAGAACACAGTTTCAAGTCTCCGCAGATCAATTATAAGGGACTTTATACTCCCCTAGCCAACGACTGACATTGAGCACGATGACCTTAGACTCGTGTGACTTTCCAAAGAGATTATTAAAGCTGTGTATGAGCAACTGAGCACCTGTGTCAGCAATTATGATATGAGCCATTGATGCTGAGCTTTCAGATACATTTATGACTCAACGCCTCAATGCTCCCATTATGTTTAAGTTTTACGACATTATAGAACGAAGGTGAAACAGCTTGGCATAGCTCACTCACCCTCGCTGTTCTAAAAGAAACACATACAACAGTACTTACCATTTTTTCATTTTCTGAAGGCATTTCAAAAACACATCTTAGCTTGGAGTCCATTAGGTCCTCTGGTTTTGCATCTTTCCACTATGATAAAGGAAATTGGAAAATACACAAGCAAAAGTTACATCAGTGTACCAATGTAGAAATCTCAACCAGACGCTTCATAGATCAATTGCTGCCTCTTAGTGGTCGACTGGTTTACGTAAAACAAGTTGATATAGATTGGATTTTCCCTCAGTGAAGTGATCTTTCATGGATATATGCTGTAAAATCTTAGATCAATAATCACTACCAGACATTAACCAGAATACAAACTATTTGCAAGGGGTTACAAAAACAAATGGCTTAAACAAAGGAGTGGGAGACAGAACCATGACACCAAGAGATAAACAGGTAAAAATAGTTATATTTCTTCGCAGTTCATCCGGACCTCTGTGCCTACGTGATTATGGCCGCATGAGAAAAGTCTATAAGCGTGTACTGCCCTCTTCTGGTTGAAGTTCTAGTTGGACTTCATTCATTTAGCATGGAGTGATTCAATTTTAACACCGGATGTCTGTAAGGTTTCAGACTGATTCACAGGGGATGAAATCTCAGTAGAAATCACTTAGTTGCGAGTGGCATCTTAGTTTACAACCTGTGTTCACCTCACTTTCCTTATTTTACAGCCAACAGTCAACATCACTGTATGAAATTAAACCTAAAATCACTTTACATCTTTTAATGACTGGAGCGGTACAGTTGGACTACGACAAAACATATTGGCTTGATTTGGACCACAGAGAATACAAGACAATCCACATTGCAAAATCTCCAATTGCACAGGATATGGTCTAACATTTAAGTCAATTCAATGATAAAAACTTAAGTACCTTTACATGTACAGTGTCAGTGGATGGTGAATCAAACATCATACTGATGCAGACAAAAGATATGATCCCTTTCCAAGAGAACAGACAAATGAAACGCTTACCATTGCTTCCAAGTCGGTTACGCTGGATGGCGCAAAAATGGTCTGCACCATGAATTTATGCTTGCTTTTCTCATTTGGGTCGTAGTCAAAAGGTTGCAGCATTACTGGAGTAAAGAGGAGGGGAAATCAAATCAAAATAGGGTTATTTGAAAGTACATTTTGAATGATGGACCTCTGCAAAAACAAATATGCAATAAGCACCTCCGACGTGTGTGATTTGTGATCATTACAAGATGCTGTGATTATGATCACAAATCACATTTATCGGATGTGCTTATTGCATATTTGTTTTGCAGAAGCCCATCATTCATAAACTGAAAAACATATGTCCAACAGCACATGACAGACTACAAAATGGTGCATTTTACACAATGCTGCATGAACATTTTGTTCAAATTAGTACTGTGCCATAAAAATGGTATGCGATATACCATACTGATTATATTGCAGAAATATCCACTTCTCGTGAAAATGACAAATTCAAGTTACCTGCGCGGAACACGACTACTTGCAGCACGCGGCATTAGTGGTCAATGAATATTAATCACGTGACAAAAACGAGACAAGACGCAACGTAAATGCTGGTCATGTGACGATAACCATAATAAAATATATAATGTAATGTTGTCAAATAAGAACAAGACTAATGTGGTTTAAAAAATAAAAACTATGCTGAAATGTCTCTTCATTTTCATTGACCAAAATGAGATGTTACTTCCTGTACAATAGGGAGAGGAGAAAAAGTATTGGGACCCTCGACCTTTGTGCTGAACGGTATTACGTCTCAATACTTTTGTACATTAAGAGTGCATCTAGTATTGGGACGTGGGGCATTAAAGTGCCAGGGAGAGAAAATACACACTCACACACACACACACACACACTCACACAGCAAAAAAAACAGCTGCAAAAAAAACAGCTGATCTTAACTTGTTCTGATTTGGTTGTGTAGACTACATTTGTTCAGGAATAAAAAATATATATTAAGGTGAG
>JBBIGB010000006.1:17974697-17989280 GCA_037577075.1 Alestopetersius hilgendorfi
GAGGGAGAGAGAGAGAGAGAGAGAGAGAGAGAGAGAGAGAGAGAGAGAGAGAGAGAGAGAGAGAGAGAGAGAGACTCCGAACTGTTCCTTTATCACTTCAGTTGTAAAGTAGCCTAGCTTAGCATAACCTAACCTAGCTTAACCTAGCCTAGCTTAGCCTAGCTTCCGTTTCTCTCTCGGGTCTCTGCCTCATCGGCGCTCTCCTCTTTTAAATGTAGGACCAGGACACCATGGCGGGTATGTTTCACATTCTAACTCAACACCAGACCAAACACAGTCGTGTGACACAGTCTTTTTTCACTCCCATTGCAGAGCCGGCTAAATAACCTCCTGCTTTAAAATAATAATAATAATAAAAAAACATGCTAACCCGGCTAGCGGAGGCTCACTTCGACTGAACTTGTTTTTTTCGTCTCCTTTTGTTTTTATTACAGATATCTCGCTGCTTCAGGACGATTCCCAGGAGGAGATAGACGGATGTGAGTTGTTCAGCTCCCTGTTAAGCTACATTTCTTGATGTGAAGCTGGAGCTTTAACATTAAACTCGTTAGCTGATGAGCTAAACTGTGGCCAAAGTTTGCTCGTTGTTGTAATGTTGCACATGGCGACCTGCTTAGTGCACACTATTGACACTTTTATACTCTCTTTATATTATATATCTGTGTAAACTTTCTGTTTTAGCTTTCATTGGCTTGTTATAACTTAAAATACTTGTTTTCCGAGCTGACTGTAGATCGAACTTGAGCTACAACCGGCTAGCTCAGCTACATTCCCAGCCATTTCTAAAAGGTCCAGCAGAAGTATTATAATTTTTAAAGCTTAAAAGTCTGGAATATGGTCTGCTCTTTCTGACTGGGATTGACTTTTATCATTTAAATGAATGTGGCTGTACGGTGTAACTAAACAGACGAGCTAACTAACTGTTAGCGCTCACTCTGTTCTGATTTTACAGAGCAAGCTGACAGAAATACATGTCAGTAGTTTGCTGTAAGATTAGAGCAAAGCAGGAGCTGTGATTTAGCTCATTAGATGTTTTATTAGAAGGCAGAGAAGTTGTTGCCTGATCAGCTTTGGAGTTGTACTGAAGTTTATCGTTCCACAATCCTAGAAGTGTCTTTTCTTAACCATTGATAGGGATGTTAGAAAAACAGCTGCACGGAAATATTAATTACTAACACATGTACATGAAGACGCATGGACAAAGTGCATAAAATATCTCTGTCTTCAGCTTGTGCTTTTCTGGAGACTCAATTTGAACTCCTCATCTGTCAGTTTTGCCTCTTGTCTCATCATTAGAGATGCCAAGCCAGATTCTTGCCTTATTTTCTCTACATATCTAATAACTACATGTGTCTACTCTTATATTCTTGCTTCTTAGAAAGCAGAGAAAAGTTCCTGCACTGAGATAGAGGGTCCTAATGAATTGCTTTGGAGTTTTACTGAAGTTTCTCAATCCTGGAAAGAGGCTGTACTTGTGATGGAGATGTTAAGAAAATAGCTGCTCTGAAATATTAGTTAATAACGTATGCACATTGGGACTCATGGACAAACTATTATATGTCTGTCTTCATCTTGTGTCTGCTTTCTCTGGGGCTTTTTCTGGAGACTTGACACTCAGGTTAAACTCCTTGTCTGTCAGTTTAGTCTCTTTTCTCAACATTAGAGGTGGCATGTGTCTGGGTAGTCAAGTTACATCCTGGTATTATTTTTTCCGCATATCCAAGAACTACATGTGGCATGTCTCCTCTTATTCTTGCTAAACTTAACAATGTGCAGTTGGTTGTTTTATTAGAGGGTACAGAAAAGTTCCTGTTCCAAGAAAGAGTTAAAAGCATCCTAACAAATGAAGTTAACAGTCCCTCAATCTTAAATGGATAAGATACAAGTGTTTCTTTAGTGATTGAGATGTTAGGAAAGCAGTACTACTACGTACACATGAACAAAGTACCTTAAATATGTCTTTGGCTTGTGGCTGCTTCTACTGGGGCTTTTTTGGAGATCTGATGGTCAAACTCCTTGTCTGTCAGTTTTGCAGTGATTATCTCTGGGGGGTCAAGACAGATTCTTGCTTTGTTTTCTTAATGTAACTAAGAACTACATTTGGCACATCTCCTCTTATATTCTTGCTTAACTTGACCATGTGCATTTGGTATCTTTCTCCATGGGTAAGGGTCTTCATCACTGCCAGAGTGGTTTCGGGTGGAGGGTTCTGCTCATTATTTTCCAATGTTTCTAATAGTTGGTGTGGATGACTACAGCTCAGAGTCTGACGTCATTATTATACCTTCAGCCTTGGATTTTGTATCGCAAGATGAGATGCTGACGCCCCTTGGCAGACTGGATAAATACGTCGCAAGCGAAAACATATTTAACAGGTACATGGATTATATTTGTTATTCTGTTGAATTCTGCTGATCTCTCACCTTGTGGATATTTACATTAGTGAAATAATTTGGACGGTCAACAGACACAGGTGGGCATGATTGTTTTCTTGTGCTAGTTGTATTTTTTATGTAACCTAAGACTTGTTTTGAACAACTGTCTGTTTTGTCAACGAAAGAATCAAATGTTGGGGTTGAAATAACTGACTTATTGGTAGAAAAAGTAACACTAATGCTAACACTAGATTTTCTTGCACAAATTAAGACCCAGTCAGTTTTTTTTTAATAATGTGTTTGCATTCATTTTAACATTAGTATGCAGAGGATTCTCACCATGGGATACACCATTCATTAGTATTTCACCCACAGACAGATGGTGGCCCGGAGTTTGCTGGATACGCTTAAAGCAGTCAGTGAGGATGAGAAGGATTGTATTGCAGTTCTGGAGAGAGTAAGCAGACTTGCTGATGACTCGGGTAAGCCATGATTTGAACCCTGACACAATAGCTTAGTTTGTCTCTTAATATTCTGCATCAACTGTTTTTTGGTTGTTTTTTTTTCTTCTCCCTCTTATGACTGTGTGCTTGTACTTGTTCGCACCTTCCTAAGCAAAAACAGTATTCAAAAGTATCTCCTGTCCCTCACACGTCTCGGGTTGAGTTTTTCAAAAGCAATTGGAAAACTCAATCCCTTTGGCATCCCTTTGGCAGGACACCAAGACTGAGGGGGCCCATTAATGTTTGATGGGCTGCTGTGACTTATTAAAGGGTTTGCTCCAAGGTAGCATTTCACAAAAAGGAAACACTTTTGCGTTTTTGCACGTATGGCTAACTGGCTAGCCCTATCCACTTACCTCTGTCGCATGCTCTAGAGAGGTCTTGGCACAGAGCTTGATTTGCTTGCTGGAGAGTGCACAGCAAGCTGCGTTGTGTATGCCTGGTAAAATATCCTTCTGTTTAGATGCATACAGTAGCAAGAAATGTCTGAGTTTGAGAGTGCTTTTGATAAGTGTGAAACAGTGAGTCACATATTTGGGCTACTTTCCTGTTTGTGTCATTCTGATGTATCTTCGGTGCACATCGTGATTGTACTGCATGGAAATGAAAGTTGCAAGCCTGCAGTGGTTCCATTTACCAAGTTCCAAAACATCCTTGTCTATCACCATGTACTTATACTTTTATCACTGTGACTCTGAAATATGACACTTTATGATTGCAGCCCTGTGATCTTGTGTAATCATGCATATTATATTAGACTCTGTGTGTTTTTAGAGCCTACAGTTCGAGCAGAGCTTATGGAACAAATTCCTCATATCGCCATTTTCTGCCAAGAGAACAGGCCTTCCATTCCATTCGCGTTTTCAAAGTATTTGCTGCCAATTGTAGTGAGATACTTAGCGGACCAGAACAACCTGGTAAGTTCATGTCAACTTTTCTATATAAAAACCTGTGGGTCACTGCTCATGTGTTTAATTATGTCAGACTGGAACACCAAAAAGCCTTTTTTGTTTAAATGGTTACTTTTCTCACTCTTTTGAGATGTGGCAAGTTTGAGATACCGTTTGTTGTGAATAAGATTGCCTCAAACATGCTTGTTGATATTAACTAAGCTATCACCAACCCACATCTGAAAAAAAGAAAATGTGTGGTGATTGCTTGTATACCAGTGTGAGAATGTGAAATATGGTCTTGTTTCTAACAAGACTGTGGTGTGCCCAACTTAATTGCCTGGCAGGTTAGGAAGACAAGTCAGGCAGCCCTCTTGATGCTGCTGGAGCAGGAACTCATAGATCGAGTGGACATTGAGAATCTTGTCTGTCCTGTCCTTGTGGACCTCACTGCTCCAGACAGCAATGATGATGTCAAGACTGAAGCTATGGCAGTGAGTTTTCAAGAGACAGTTTAATCATCTGATCCGATGGCTTGTCATCAGTTCAGTACTAATGTGTTTGTGTAAAAACTATTTTTAAACTTGTTTGAAAACAGATTATTTGTAAAATGGCACCGATGGTGGGGAAGGACATCACAGAGCGCCTCTTCCTTCCACGCTTTTGTGAGATGTGTTGTGACTGCAGGATGTTCCATGTGCGCAAGGTGGTTATTTATGACTTGTCATGAATAGCGAAGTTGATATAGACTTAGACTGAATGTCTCATTAATACATTTCGCTTTTTCTCTTAAGGTCTGTGCAGCAAATTTTGGGGATATTTGTAGTGTTGTTGGAGGAGATGCAACAGAAGAATTATTGGTATGTATGTTTTCTTTTTATTTGTGTTTATTAGAGTTCTTAATGCTTTGAAACAGTTGTAAGCACTTATGTGTACAATCTAGGTAAATCAGGCTTGATTGTCCCTCATAAATGTTTTGAGTGTAAGTGGAAGCATGTTTGATAAATGAATGGAGCGCTCTGATTTCCACTTGTTATTCCTTGGTGACTGTTACACTTTTTCTTCTCTCAAATGTGTTTTTCTAACCTGATCAGATTGCAAATGATCACAAGCTATTGGAATGAAATGAATTTCATTTTAGGGGAAGCAAGTTCCCTGTCCAATTGTAGGCTTATTGTTTTTTCTTTTTTTTTCCCTTCACATTTCTTTTCCTGTGCAGCTGCCGCGTTTTTTCCAACTATGCTCGGATAACGTGTGGGGGGTACGGAAGGCCTGTGCCGAGTGCTTCATGACCGTGTCCTCAGCAACCTCTCAGGAAGTGCGCAGGACCAAACTCTCTTCTCTTTTCATCAACCTCATCAGTGATCCCTCCCGCTGGGTGCGTGACTTCCTGCTCCCCTGGGCAACTCCTTTCAGGATGTTTGTTTGAGTTTGAATTGGAAGAGTTGGACTGGTTTGTTTAGATACATGTTTGGGATTTTTTTTGGGTTTGGTTTTATTTGAGGGGGGATTTTGTTTTCTTTCTTTTTCTAGTATCTAGTTTGGACATGTAATTCATGACTGAATACATATTAGAACTGCTTTGATCTTTGTCCTGCTTTTCCAGATTGTGTGCGTAGTACCTGTATGTGCAGTCTTGGGTGTTGTCTGTGTTGTATGAATACCTAAATACTCCATGTATCGTCACCATCAGGTACGTCAGGCTGCGTTCCAGTCCCTGGGCCAATTCATCTCCACGTTTGCCAGTCCAACCACTAATGTGGGCCAGTACTTCAGAGAAGGGGCAGAAGAGGCTGATTGGAGTAGTCAGCAGTCACACAAGCGGTATGAATGGTCTTTCATAGGCATTATTTTCTTTGCAACCTTTGCATTGCCTCAATGTTGAAATAAGCTTGGTAGTTCGCTTATTTTTGCTTTCTCTGTTTGATTCATACAGGACTGGTGAGAAGTCCCCAAACACTACTACACCTGCCGCAGACAGCTCCCCCACTACTGCAACAGATGACTGTGCTCAGAGTCTCCAACATAATCAAACTTCTTTCTCCCCACAAGAAGACTGCATTTCTCAGAATCCTCCCTGTACTCAGGAGCACTGTGAAGGTCAGCTGTGCGGGTCGGAGCGAGAGGATGTGGATGTGGCGGTAGAGGGGGGAGGGGAACAGGTTGCTGAAGCTTTGCATCTGGATGAGTCCTGCTGCGACGTTGACCCTGAGAGGTTGAGCCCAAAGTGCCTTCATGAGCCAGATGACCCAGACCCAGGTCCACTTAAGGAAGAACTTCAGTCACAGGAACATCATTCAAACTCAGAAGTCCATATGACAGAGCATCCAACGCACCCATCCCGGGCCCTCACTGAGGATGACCCGCATGACGAAGTTTCTGAATCTGTTGTAGATCCCAGTTCAGAGGAGAACACTTCTACATTGTCATGCCCAGAGGCAGAGAAGGTGGAGATTCCTGAGCAGGAGCTGTATAACTCATTCCACTACTGGAGGATGCCTATTCCACAGATAGACCTTGACCTGGAGCTTTTGGAGCAGAAGTGCAACAGTGAGATCTTTAGTAACAGCCCCTCTTCCCAGGTCTCCACACCTGCTCTGGGCAGGAAGCAACTGGAGGAACTCATTGAGAACTTGGAGCCCCACATTGATGACCCTGATGTCAAAGGTGAGTAGAGCTGTTCACTAGATTTAATGGCTGCCTCATGTTTACAGGGCTTGGAAGCATCCCTGTACTGAACATTCAGTGTTTTTGTCCCAGTGTATTATACCAGTTAAGATTAGAGATGACCTATCTGCATCTGTGTTTATTAGTATCTAGCCGACATTGGCACGCAATCTGCATTAAATACTGAACAAATTTGATCCTGTAAAGCAGAGGTGTTGATCTCTAGTCCTGGATGGCTGTGGTCCAGCACATTTTGGTGATTTCCCTGCTCAGAAACACCTGGTTCACTTCTCCAAGTAATTGTCAGGTTTAGTGAATGTGTTTGAGGAGGGGAACCATCAAGCTGTGCTGGACACCAGCCTTCCAGGACCGGACTTTGACACCTTTGCTGTAAAGAAACAGCCCGAAACAGCACATATTGTCATGTTTGTGTTCACCCTGTTTTCTTTCTGTGGGATCACAGAGTGCTAATTTCGATGGTTTTTGAAGATTAATTAGTGATTAAGTGTGTCTTTGGTTACTGTAAAATTAAACATTCTAATACTGAGGCCAGTATTGTTTTGAAGACCAGTTTACAAGTGGCTTGCACTGATTCCACTCCAACACTCCAACCCTCCAACCCACCCAACTTTCTGCCTTCTAGGTTTATGGTAAAAACATGAATAAAGTTGCCGTTTCCTAATTCAAATTTTGTCTAAAATATCACGAACTCCAAATCAGTTGCTCTCAAATATGTTTGGACATGGGATTCTTGTACACACCTAATCATAAATGTAATCTAATATGTGCAACACTGTGTGCTGTGGTGTGTTCACGTATGACCGAATGACCGAATGATCACTTTCACTTATAGCATGATGGTCTGAATGTATGTTAAATCGTTTATTGTAAAGTATCTGCTAAATACATTTACTGATACTCAATTTCTAGTGTTAATGTAACAAGATGAGCTGGCATGGTGGGAAGGGTATTATTTACTGACTTATCTGCTGCTTCAAATTCTACATCTGGATGTTGATCTGTTAAGGTAGTTGAAGGTATTGGGCTTCTGTGAAAAGTTAAGTCAGACTTGTTCTATGAGAATTTGTTTTAAGGGCATCACTTCTTTTTTAATGTTCAGCCATAGTTCTTTTTCTTTTACATTGAAATGTACTCATATAGAAAAGATCCAATAGAATTGCTGTTATCTTCAGGTTGAGTCGTTAATTGTCTCCAGGTTGCAGGCCACTTTGACAATGTAAATACAACAATTATTCTGTAATATAAATAATGGTAACTGTTTCAGACGCAATGGCATACTGTAAGATACTGTTATGTTCATTTTAAAGTATAGTAACTTCACTCACTCATTTACTGTAACTGCTTAATCCTCTAGTTGCATGTACCCTGCTCTGGGGCCACAGCAAAGTATAGCAACTTTCAAAGACAAAACAAATCAAATAGGCATTGGAATCAGCCTCTGCTCTGCTATTGGTGCTGAAAAAGTAGTGTCATACACTGTTGATTTTAATGCTGCTTTTCCACTGTATGATAGCAGGTCAACTCTACTTTTTTGCCTAGTATCAGGTAGAGCTGGGCAATATGGCCTGAAAATAAATTTTTGATTTTAATCGATTTTCCCCTTCCCACCCCAAAATCTCAAGATGACAAACAAGTTTGAACGTTATTTATTTATTTTTTACTTTAGTGTTAACGTTTAATCTGACCTATACTTTGGGTCTAAAACTTTTAGCATGTTAAAGGATCCTGGCTTTTCCACAGTACCATACTTCAGATGTAGCAAGACCTTTCTTGGGCACAAACACTGCTACAGTGTTTGGGTGCTCCATGCTAATTTACCCATGTAGACCGGTGTATCACATTAGTTTAGCTTTTGGCGCTTGTGTGTAAAAGAAGTAATTAAAAATAAAAAAAAGATAAATCGCTGACTTCTAGCATCAGGTGAGGTCATCAACTCTAGTTCCAAGTGAGTTGAGCAGGAACCAAATGTAATGTGAAAACACTGACTACTGATTCGTCAGACAGAATCACATATGACATAAGATCCTCGGACATCCTGCACAACCTGCCATATTTAAAACCACTAAGCTACACCAATATACACTGGTGTTCAAATAAATAAGTGTATTAAAAAATTGTGAAATATTTTTAAATTGCTGTTATTTGTATATTTCAGATATAATGGAAACCTTGCAATACCTCAATTAATTTTTATCAAAGTGTCTTATTCTTTTACAGGAAACAAAGAAAAAGAATATTAATCTGTTTTCTTTTTAAAGAGACATTATTCTCTTCAAACTGAAGTAATAAAGTGTACAACCAATGTTTTTGATAACTGTGTTGCATCGAGTCAACCAACTTCCGGCACCTATAAACTACATTCCACAGATCTTTTGCCCTCAGAAATTGCATTTTTAATATCACCCTGCAATTTTTCTTTGGGTTTGAGGTCAGAGGTTTTAACTGGCCTCTACACCTCAGGCCTTTTTTTGAGAATCATGGTGCTGCTTGCATACTGATGTGTTTGGAGGCATTTCCTCTTTAGAATATGACAACATATAGCTCTTCAAGTGTGTTGATGTATGCAAACTCATCCATGATCCCTGATATGATAAATAGGCCCAACACTGTAGTATATAAAACATCCCTTGGATGTGTTCACAATAAGGAAGACCCGTTCACCTCGCTGTGGTGTCCCAATATTTTTGTCCCGCAACCTTACGAGTTGCATATCTCTGCGGGGAATTTAAACAAAGAGGCAAATATGGGGTTGCCTTTACATTTTCTTTAAGGGTAATGCATTGAACTGAGTTTAAAATGACATCAAAATGTTCTGGGGGCATATTTAGGGCTTACACTATATAATAGGCATTCTTTTACACCAAAACACATCGCATTTTTTCACTATATGCGGGTGCTCTTGGAACGTAACTCCCATGAAATACGGGGGATTACTGAATGTTCTATCCCCTGATCAGTTCTCAATTCATGAGCCTATTGCCATCCCTTTAGTATTCTTCATTGTTGCGGTGACACCACCTTGAACAAGGAACAAAGAACCAGGTACCAAAAGATGAGTAGAATCGAATCGACCATTCAGTTGGAAAAGCAACTGACAAGTTTTGTGGGTTGTTTAATTCATTAGGTCAGGGGGAAACGTAAATATTCAGGACCAGGGCAGGGAACTGCTGCTCTGAAAACATTTTACTGAACATTAACTGAAGCTGCATTATGCAATACAGTAAACCCCGCTTATTTGCGGTTGTGGACTTCTGCCACGGCCCCTCGTCCTCGTGCTGGTTGTTTGTTTGGGCGCAGCACTTAGCAAGGCAATCAGATGCCCACAGCGGAGGTTCTTTCCATTGAGGTGCCTGATTGTCTTGTGGCCAAACATAAACAACCAGGACGAGGGGGCGTGGCAGACGAGCCTGAACGTCACAGTCACCTGTACTCAGAGACGAGAGGTTTGAAAGTTGAAAGAGAATGTTGTTTATTTCTCCTTGCTGCTGATTGGCTGCTGCCCTGTGTCACATCTGTGGCAGACACAGTCCAGAATATCCCCCATGGAGTGTCTTGAGTGTTCTTCTTAAAGCCCTGTATTTTTATTACTTTAAATTATTACTGTATTTATCTGCTTATACCAAAGAAAATGTGTGTATGAATTAAAGTACAGTCTATACAGGGGTATTTTACATTCTAGCACTGCCGGAGTTCAGTGTACACTGTACAGTGCAGATACGGTTTTATCTTTACAGTGTAATGCATTAAGCTGAGTTTAAAATTAAAATTAAGGTGTTTTAGGGGCTTATTTAAGGCTTACACTATAAAAACAGGCATTTTTGTGTCATCACAAATTTGGGGTTTTCCCACTATTCGCGGGTGCTGTTGGACTGTAACACATGCGAATGCCAGGGGTTTACTGTTTTACCTGAATATGCTGCATAAAGCAGAATAAGCTTTAGAGTGTTGGCTAATGAGCCGTGAAGTTCCTGTTGTCCTTCAGTAAAGTTTTTTTGCCAATAGCAAACCCTTCAATCTCAACAGCTTTTTCTGCCCTTTTCAGCATATGTAATGTAATGTAATACTTGTTTTAGTCAGTTTAAAGATTTAATGCCCAAAACAGGGCATTCAGACTTTTTAGGTGCTTTGCCAACTAGGCACCTTGAAAAAAATGCATTTGTTGTGCTGTTCAGCCCCTTAAATGCTGAAATGTTTACCTGAGGCCTGTTAAAGATCAGTAATTCCACGCTTGATGCAGTGTTTATTGAGACCGTACATATTTGTTTTCCACAATCGATTAGACCGTGGGAGTTATATGCTCCTCGCCCTCTGTAATGGATTTCAGAAACGGTTCCTCATCAGGGACTTAAAATGGCTGGGCAGCCAGACTCTGATGCTTTTGTTTCTGGTGGAAGGAAATGAACTCGGGAAATTGGGCAAACAATGAATAGAAAGGGTGTGTGATATGTTGACAACTGCATGATCTAGCACAGTCATGGGTTAACAAAAGTTTAGCATTACTTCATATAATGCAAGCTCGCATGCATTTTATTTTATTTTATTTAAGTAAAGTAAATTGCTTGCTACTAATTTAACATATGGATGCCTTGCATAACATAACAGGCCCACTAATGCTATAGCGACATTTATTACCATCCTGAACCCAAATCCTAAATCATGTGTGGTGTGTGGTTTTTTTTTTTTCCAAGCTGCCTGTATTAATTCAGAGGAAGACCAAGTTCTATGCTTCTTTCATTAGCCAACAGTGCTGCTTTATTTCTGCCGTGCCACAAACAGCACGAGGTCATCAGCTCCTTGCTGCAGCTGCGGCTAATTCTGCGTTTCTCTGCCACAGATCTAATGACAGCAGCTCACCGCTCTCGCTTAGAAACCTTCGCAGTGTGCCTTTTTGTGGATCCCTAAATATTTGTATGTGATTGCAGTGATAATCTCTAAAATTAATAATGTATAAATCTTGTTTTATCATTAAGTAACAAAAATGAAACAAATGTCAGGTATGTCGTTTCTGAGAAATGTTTCTGAGGAAATAATTGTAATCCTGCATGTGGACCCAGAGTGTTTAAGCCGGGGTCCCCAGTATTTGTCTCGGTGATGTACCTTTCTGGAGCCCTGACACACCTAATGCAGGTTATGAGGGACTTCTGACTATTGACATTTACAAACAATACTTTCCACACAGACTCTCCCAATAATATGACTTTATCCTGTTTGATGATTAATTGAATTTATTTTACTTTATTCTTTACTTCTGGATATGATGCAGTCCATTTACCGATCATTCCCCCAAACCTGTTTTCGCTGGCATAAACCCAGGTTTGTTGAAGGGTGTTTGCTTTTGATTTCAATATCATAGTAACAATTAACAAGCTGTATTATTAAACTGTTGTCATGTTAAATTGGTCTTGTCCTATTCTAGAGTTATTGCTTCACATTAGTGTTCATATCAGTCAAGCTCAAGGAAATTTAATGGGCCAGTATCTACCATTGCAAATGTCTTTGCAAAAGCTCACAATATTTTAAGAATGCAAAAATATTGCATATTATATTAATTAAATAGCATTTGCAATATTACCATCTTACCAGTTCTCTGTTGTGACACCATTATTGTAGTTTGACAGCAGGTCGGGTAAATCAGATGCTGAATTTCCCGTCTTCTAGTGTGTCATGAGCGCCACAGAAGAGGCGTTCGGGCTAATGCCAGCTAAACTAACTTGAGTGACTGTTACTGTAAAGCATCTAATAAATAAATGCTAAGGCCATTGTTTCCACAACACATTGCTCCTGGTGTCCATAAAAAAAAGAATTAATTTGTTAAGGTTAAGGTTAATATTAAGGTTTCTATAGCTTCTGTTGTGTGAACATGAGAAGCCCATGAGTTTGGACTAGCCTTCTCCTGACATCTGTATGTGACCGTGTAAGAGGTGTTTTGCATTGTCTCACTAGGATTATTTTTATTATTGTTTTTTTTTTTCTGTTTGCAGATGGTCACTGTGTGTAGTTCATGTTTGAATACCGCAGTCTGTTTTTGAACAACGATAATTCTTGTATAAATTCACTGAAGAGAAATTTAAAAGTTGCTGTCCTTGTTCTTCAGTGTCTTGTATTGACACAAAAAAAAGTAGGTTTTGTGACAAAATTGGGATGGAAAATGAAGCAGGAAATAGTCCAAGTATGATGTTTGGTGTTATGCATTTTGCTGTTGCTTGCACGGCATCACTTTTGTTCTTAGTTCTTCCCTGTATGTATGTACATGTCATATAAGATCATAGTGAGGATGGTAAGAGGATTATGATTATCCTTAATTTGTAAAGCAATTGGATTTGGTAATCTTATACGTCATGAACATAAATTACTGTGCTCTTATGGTTTTATACTGGAGATATATATCTGTTTGAGAAAGTCTAGTGTTGCGCAATAACGTGTACATTACATACCTGTGTTTAACAAAGCAAGCAGGTATCTGTGTTAATCACTGGTTGCTTTGCTTGCACAAAAGTAGCATGTTCAGGCCTGCATCAGACCAAAACCCTGCATAACAGAATTTTCTGACTTAAGCAGTCAAGGTATTCGGGCTCTGATCCTCCAGTATCCATAAGAATGTAGTTTTTCCAGTATTTTTCACAGGACTATTTTATTCACTATCGTAAATAGTGATGTTTTGAGACAGAAAAAAGTAATCAGCATTTCTACATAGTCAGCATTTTACTACTAAATATAAATGACATATTTGGGCAGTGATATTCATTCAGCATCCCTAATCTTGTTTATGTATGACAGCACAAGTAGATGTGTTGACTGCCGCTTTGAGAGCCACAACATTGGACATGCACCTTGAAGAGGCATTCCTGGAGCCTCGGCAGGCCCATGACAACCCTTTCAGCTCTCACCGTGTCCCTCTGATTGACTCGTCTGATGTTGAGGTATACAGAGGACTACTGATCTCAGATCAGTTTTTGCTATTGATTATATAGGTAGACCCTATGTCTACAATATGTTGCGCATTCTTATTTAAAACTGTTGGCATACTCCCCTATGTGATAAATAAGTTAACATAATTGCTGAATTGAGTCACACGTCTGAGACCGAAAGGTGTTTGTGTATTTCAGGGCCGTGATTCCACCCTACAGATGAGTCATTGCGATGAATCAGAGTTAAGTGACAGCAGTATGAGTCCAGAAGAGGAGAAAAAATCCAAACAACAGGTAAAGTTTGCATGTTTTTTTTTTTCCCTTTCTGGTGGGTACATAACAGTTTCGTTATTATTATATTGTTGAATTCAGAATTTTTAATAGGGCTGGGCGATTTGGCCTAAAATAAAATCTCGGATTAATTGAACATTTTAATTTGATTATGATTCGATTATTTTAATTATTTATTAATTTTTTTGCCCTCATAGTTCACTGACAAGTTGCTCAGTTTTCTGTGTTTAAGCTCTCCGTGCTCGACATGTCGGCGGAATAGCGTAACCTAATGGAGCGGGATCACATGACTCCACATGCGGTGGTGTTTTTAAAGGGAAAGTAATCGAAATAATCAACTTGGAAAAATTTGATCGATTATAGGTTCTGAATGTCTGTTTCAATTACTTTGATTAATTGCCCAGCCATAATTTTTTATATTTTTTTTAATTAAAGGTTGGCCTTTGTGCTTAATTCAAAGTAATGTGACATTCCCGCTCTGTACATTACAGTAAAATGTGTTTTACACTTGGTACTGAGGTTATGCTGCTTGTTTGCTTGTTAGGAATGTTTACAAGCATTTTGAAGCTTGACTGATGGGCTTGTGTGAACATGTTTGTCTTTGTGGCATGCTGTAGGATGTAGTACCTCAAGCGCTGCTGGATCAGTACCTGTCTATGACAGACCCGTCCCGGGCTCAGACTGTTGATATGGAGATTGCCAAGCACTGCGCCTACAGCCTGCCGGGTGTTGCCCTGACACTGGGCCGGCAGAACTGGCACTGCCTCAGAGATACCTTTGAGACGCTGGCCTCTGACATGCAGGTGCCTTAAGACAAAATGCAAGCTCAAAAATCAACTCACTCTCACTCTCACTCTCACTCTCTCTCTCTCTCTCTCTCTCTCTCTCTCTCTCTCTCTCTCTCTCTCTCTCTCTCTCTCTCTCTCTC
>JBBIGB010000006.1:18027346-18038387 GCA_037577075.1 Alestopetersius hilgendorfi
TTTTCAGCCTGAAAATGAAACAACAGCCAGCTCTCATTTGTAAAAAGGCTGTTAAACACACTGGGAACACAAGAAATTTATACAAACTTATGAAAATCATAAAAAAGAAAAACACTGAACTTCAGAAATGGAGGGAGGAGAGAAACCCCCCACCCCATGACCCCAACAGACCCCAGAGGTAGAGGTCACTGGCAGAAGCCTTTCAGTGTGGCAGAGAATATCCAGGGAGATAATTGTGGTATTTTAGTCATCTTCACATTAATTAATATTAATTTTCAAAGTGCAGCTGGTCATTTGTTACTTCAGTCAACTCAAAAAGTAAAAGTTATGCTACGATCTAGATACAGTACATTTATCCCCTTGAAAGGTGTTATTTAAATGAACAAATTTACTGGAATTGAAACAAACACATTGTATATAATACGGCTCAGATTTGATTGAATATAATCACCCTTTTGTCTTAACTGTGATAATTACTATAATTCAGCAACAAATGTTAATCATTTATATTTCTTTATTCCTTATTTCTTTGGGGGTTGTTTTAATTGTACTTTATTTGTTGTATTTTCACTAATTGTTTATTTTAAAATATTTTTAATTATTATTGTTTTATTGTTATTGTTATTATGATAATAAAGTATATTTCTATTTATAACTTTGCTCAATTTCTGTCCTGGGTTTTAATTAATTAATAATTCAAAGGAATAATCACAAAAACACTTAAAGGACAGGCAAATTCGTTCAGATTTAGCAATTTGATGATGCATCCACCTTTAAAAAGTAAAAAAAAAAGTATCGTATCGGTATCGGCGATACTGGCTCTGTATTTACTTGGTTTTGGATCGATACCAAATGTTGTGATATCGCACACCAATAATGGTCACATTTTAAAAAGCATTGTTAAACCATTCACATGAATAGTCTGTGACTGAACAGACAGCTGAAAAATCATCTACTTGCACTTGCATTTGTGATACAGTGATGTTGTTAAACCTTGAGATATATTAAAAACACAAGGATGAATTATCACATCAAAGGGGAAAGTTACTTTGACTAAAATTACTGTTACTAAAATATGCCAAGGTACAAACAAATGTAAATGCACACTCAAATGGTACAACAGTGGTCTTATGCTCCAGTTGTGTATCTTTTTTCCCCCAAAAAATGCGCCTTTTATAATGTTTTAAAATGAACAAAAAAGTTTTGTGATGCAAATTAGCCTCATTCTTTAGTGCAGTGGAATGTGATACTATTGTGTTCCCTAACTTAAGGGACACAAATGACAGGAGGGGTTCCACCCAGTTACCATTTAGACACCTTGACTATTAACAAAGTTGATATTGTACAGGCCTAAAGTATGTTCTGTTAATTAACCCATCAATCATGTGATTGTTGTCTTATAAATCTATCCTGCATTAAAACAAACAAACAAAAATACAGGTAAACAGTCCAAGACTATGGTCTCATTTACTTTATCAATGCAAATTAAAGTACAATCTGACAGAGTGGTATATTGTGAGTGTATAATGGTATTAAAATGGTCTTGCTGTTGTGTGTTCCCTGGTTTGTTTTTCAGTTCTCTCACTTAAGGCACCACTTGACATGCAAAACTCAAACAACTCAGCTACCAGTCAGACCACACCCATTATTTACTTTCCAGTATCAACCCATTAGGAGAAAGTCACGTGCCAGGTAAACTAAAAGTTACTCCAAGATTTAAGTGAATGTTTTTTTCCCCTTTTCTTTCTCTGAAAAATAATTTTTAAAAAAACTAACTCCACAAAAAATCTAAATCTGACTAGTTTGGTTGTGTTTTTCCTTTCAGAAGACTCACCATGGCTGAGCTGAGACACTTCCTGTTCCTCGAGATGTCTTGGCCCAGGTGAGGAGAAGTTCTGTCCAGGAGTTGCAGGTGAAACTCAGGTTCTGTGTCTCAGAGCTGCAGGTCCACCTGCGGCACCAGAGAAGTTCTGACTCCTCGGAGTGGAGTTTTACACCCAGGCCATCGCTCCCGAGGAGGCTCAGAGCAGGAGGAACCGAGAGAAGAGTGGAGAAGAAAGTCAGGCTCCAGACTCTCCGCTGCAACAAGTGCAGACAGGTAAAGCCCTCAGTCCGGATGGGATTGTGGGTAGGAGAGTTTGAGTGACTGATCAGTGGAGAACAGCGACCCCTACCGACCAGAGCTGAAAGCCCACCGTTCAGGAAACTCCGCGTGGGCCAACTTCTCAGATAGGAAATTATTATTATTATTATTATTATTATTATTATTATTATTATTATTATTATTATTATTATTTTATTTTATTTTATTTTATTTTATTATTATTGTTATTATTATATTATTATAATATTATTATTAATTATATTATTATTATTGTTGTTGTTGTAGTTGTTGTTATTAATAATAATAATAATAATAATAATAATAATAATAATAATGTATTTTTATCACATGCAATATCTTATGTGCAATTGAACAATGTGAACATCACTACTCACGTCAGTATTACTTATATACTACTGATCTCTTCTATATGCAATAACATACTCCTCACCACCGTTTGTGTAACTAGTAAATAATTTAACTGTAACTGGTACTTATCAATGGTATTAATATTTGTGTATATTTGTGTATTGTATTTTCATATTGGATTCATTTAGAATGTATATTGTTCTGGTCCCTGTGTGTCTGTGGAGTTATAGCATAAGAAATTTCTTTCAGGATCAATAAAGGTTTCTGACTCTGATATTCTTATTCTTATTATTGTCATTAAAATCACATGCAGTATTTTATGTGCAATAGTCTTACCATGTGCAGTACCATGTGAAGTTTTCTACAGGGGTGCTACATTATTTTACTGTTTCAAAAATATTACAGTGTGAAATATCACTACTTGTGTATTACTCATGTTCTACTGACCTCTACTTCATGCCATAAATAACCACTACTTCGAACCACTATTTGTGTTACAAGCAAATAATTTACCTGTTCGTAACTTCAAGTCAAGTCAAGTCAATTTTTAATTTATTATACTATATACAGAACAGAACAAAGGTGCAAACAGGACAAAACACAAGAGCAACAATACCACTAAATGAGACAGGACAAGACAATGTTCAGTGCAAATGACAATGACTACCTCGAGAACAAATGCAGCATTGACCAGTATACTGTATTCTAGCAGCAGAGATGTGCAAGCATGCAAATGAACATCAATAAATATGTGCAAATTTTGGGGAGGGGGGTGATGGTGGTGTGTGTGTATGTATACATATAGTTTTATGCTTTCAGTTCTGGTTGAGGAGTCTGATGGCCTGAGGGAAGAAACTGCTCCTAGTAGTGGAGGTCCGTATGCTGCGATGGGAGGAGGGAACAGAGTGAGTGACTGAAGGGTGAGTGGTGTCGCCCACAATGCTAATGGCTTAGCGGATGCAGCGAGTGAAGTAAATAAAGCCGATGTCCCGCACGGGGATACATATCTGCAGTATTAATATTGTGTACACAGGATAGTGTATATTCATATAGGTTTTTTGGGGATTTTACATTTGATCTTTTATACTGTACTTGTGTCTGTGCAGTCGTAAGTACTTTCTTACAGGATCAATAAAGTTTTCAGATTCTGATATTATTGTTGTTAATGATAGTCCTAATAATAATAACGTTGCTGAGCTTTAGGCATAATGTGTCTTAAATCCAAAAATATCCAGACACACGTAGTAAAGGTGCCTATTTGCCTGCTGCATTTGTGCAACAAGAGTTCTGACTGAGATCAGTGATGAGCTCGAGGGGTTTTGATCCAGAACCAATCATCCACCATCAGTACCTCACTAATCTTCCAGTGGCTGAATGCAATCAAATACAAGAACAGTGTTCCAACATTTAGTGTAAAGCCCTCACAGAAGAGTAGATACTGTTAGTACAGCAGAAATAAAATCCCCATTAATACCTTTGATACTCGAAGAATCACTATTATTTTACTAAAAATGATTGAGATGAACACAGCTAGCAAACGGATTAAATCTTGCTTACAACTAATTCATAAGCAAGGACAACTGGAATTATGTGTGTATGAAAAGCAAAGTGGTCCCTTATAGTCATACGTGAACGTACACCACACAGTGTGAACCGTGGGCAGCCACCACTGGGGGCGCCCAGAGAGCAGAGTGTGGATATGGTACTTTGCTCAAGGGTACCTCAGTGGTGTCACTAGTAGTCCTTGACTCAAACCCACAACCATCTGAACACAGGGGCAACTCCTGAACCACTATGGCATCAGTTGTCAATAGAATAGAAATAAAAATAAATAACTTCCACCCTAACATGTAGAGGACTGTGCTAAATCTGGTTTTAGTACACATGCATCTGAATGAGTGTTAAAAATTGCCATTTTCTCAACTCTACTGTGTCTTCAGAGTAATAT
The DNA here is from genome assembly GCA_037577075.1 of Alestopetersius hilgendorfi. NCBI lineage: Eukaryota > Metazoa > Chordata > Actinopteri > Characiformes > Alestidae > Alestopetersius > Alestopetersius hilgendorfi. The sequence goes on from JBBIGB010000006.1 coordinate 18,031,768, forward strand.
GACGTGTGCAAACATCAGTATAACAAATATTAGCTGCTGAGTAAAGTTAACTAAAAAGCTACAGAACTGGTCAGCCTGCGATTGGATGGTTGAGGCCCGTACTTTAAAGACCAAGGACAGACCTACAGTGTACGTCCTCTGTGGTCAGCATAGGCAACATTAAACCAGTAGACACACGGTTATGTTGTAGAAGTCATCACTTTCTGACTGTGTATTAAACTTCTATAGGGAACACAAAGCCCCCAGTGATTCGGCCATTACTCTGCTGGGCAACATGAACACACCATAAAACAGACACATTTAATTTATTATACAAAGGAACATTCACAAGTTAAGGGAGGTCATTCATGTGATCGTAAGAGCTGGTCCATCTGACAAAAGTTACAAAGGAGAGAAAAGGGTCCGACACACAAACAAAAAGTAGTATAAAATGGTAACAAGAGAAATACACATATTCCTAGACGACGTCTAAACCCATGGGCGCCGGGAGCATTTTTAATATGGGGGGGGGCTGTTGCACGCGTTGACTGTTGTCCAGGAGGAAAAAGTAGGAGGACACGTCTCCCCCTGCTATAATGGTTCCGGCGCCCATGTCCAAACCATTTGCAAGAAGTGGGCTTTGACTAAAAATTGGAGTTAAAAGAAAACAAGTCCTGTTAATGAGGCACCTGGGCCATACCTTCTTTTTTTTCCATTAGAATCATAAAAATATCTCGGCCAGGTTTCAACCTGTGCATGTTCTGGCGTTTAAAAAGTTCAAACTAAAAAGAATCCATTGATTTCCACTTATTTGTAGCCTTTACTTTTTTTCGCCCCCTCGCCCTCATCTGATCAGCTCATTCACACAATGGTCAGTCTCACTCCTTTCTGAAGATCTCCTCTCCAGTTATAATAATACAGATGTACAGTGGCAAAGATACAGATTTGAACTCTGATAGGAGAGGAGTCCATGCACATTTTGAAAGGTTTAAATTCATGTTATGAACATCTGTACAGACTGGGACATCTTAGTTAATATTTCTGCCCAAAACAAATTATAATTAATAAACAAAACACAACAAAAAAAGCTTAGACATGTCATGTAGCTGTAAATAGGCAATAAATAGTGTTTTGCCTTGCGCTCTTCCATTTCACACTTTAATACTTAAGAAGGTTAGAACTGGACTTTTTACTAAATCGGTGCGCTTTACACTCCCTGAACTGAATCAAACCAAATGTCACTAGGGCATATTCGGGATTGTATCACACTCATGCTTTAGTGCATGAGCATGTTTGCATGTTGTGAGGATGGAAATGGCAGAAGCAGAATCTTACACCTGGCCAAGGGGCTGCAGGTGTGTTTGAGGGTGTAATAAAGCCAATAAAACAATGTTATTTAGCCAATTAGAGCATGTTCTAAGAGTTTAATTAGTAAAGTCCAGATTTATTCATCTGTTACAGATTTGAGGGAAGTGTGTGGTTCTCTGAAACTCTAGGGAAAATAACACTGACAAAACTGGAGAAACCACTGCTGTTTACCCACCGTCTCTCTCATCCAGCGTACGCTCCTTAACGCCTTAGTCACTCAGTTTGTCCACTACACGGCATTATATGTAGGTGTGAACATTGTAGGTAGTTCACTCGTTAGTGATACAGACACAAAACAGCTCAGGAACATACAGGAATTTAAGACAGTAAGTACACAACACATGGAAGAGTACAAAAGCAGCGAGTCAAAGCAGAGTTGAGCCTCAGCCTAATGTTTCAAATGAGGCACTAGGATACTGGATAGAAGAAGATGGCAAAAGAATATCCAGAGAAATGCAACACAACATAACAAAAAAACGAGGAGCGGCTTCAAACTGTGGGAAGGCTACTAGGGCAGGGTGGGGCTGGGCAGAGGGGAAGACAAAGCGAAACTTCACAGCTGAGAGCTCTTCAGTCAGGGTATAAAATCCATGATCAAAACTCAGTCTGGCTGTACAAACAAGCTGGGATGGCGGATGGGATAGGGGTCGAGAAAGGTTTTTGGGTTGAATTCTAAAAGTGGTGCAGCCTTTTCCAGTTTCAAACATTCTAGTCCGATAACGACGCGCTCAGCAGCACTCCCATCCCCGGTCACATGATGCCGTTAGTGAGATACTGGAAGCCGTCATACAGCTTGGTGGTGATTGAGCGCATGGAACCGTCCACCATCTGCTCCACCAGCACTTGCAGCTGCTCCTCAGTCAGGCTCATGTGGAAACGCTCCTTCAGGTTACGGATGGTGCTGGAACCGTGGAAGCAGGGCAGCTGAGAGCCTGCAGAGTAATAAAAATTCCCACCATCAGAAGATGCCACAGAATTCTAGATGAGCAAATGTGTACCAACAGCAAGGCAGTCAGTTATCAAGTACTACTTTATCAGTTTCATCTTTATTATGTATCAAGTGGTCAAACTTTTAAAAAGGCCAAACAATAAAATGGGCCTAGCTGAAAAATATCACGCACAGTTCCTAAATAGGACAGAAGGGGAAGTCGTACCTTGTTGCATGATCTCCACTATCTGGATGACTTTCTCCATGTGTTTGCGTGCAGCAATGAGCCCCTGGAGCATGAGCATCTTGTAATAGTTGAACATGTCTCCATCTTGACCTCCCATGACCTAAAATAAGAAGGCATGCTTAGAATCCTCCGAAGGCTAACAAGGCATGTCTTTTCACTGGTTTCAATCTATTTTCATTGTAATTATTTAAATACAACTTACATCTACAAATTCATTGGTCAGCTTGAAGGCGGATGTCTCGAATCCCAAGTTTCTGGGAGAACTTGATAAAATGAACCCAAAGTCAATGTGAATGATGTGACCCTCTGAGTCGAGCAAGATGTTCCCATTGTGCCTGAAAAGCAAAACCATGTGATTAATCGTGATTAAAAAATTTTCATCGGTGTCGAGCATTATTTATTTATTTCTTACTTTTTGTTCTTAAATTATCTACAATTTATTGGTACTAAACTGAAACTCAAAACTCAAATCATATGCATAAATGCATGTTATTACTGCAAGCAACTAGGATACCCTATATGTCCAAAGACTATAGATACCTGGTCATTTAATGTTGCTTCTTGAATCAAGAGCTTTAATAGAGTTTGTCCCCATTAACCACTGTGGCAGTATGTACCTTTCTGGTAACGTTTATTGAGAGTTTGACTGAGTTCAGCCACAATTAGATCAGCTATTGATGTTGGGTGGCTAGTTTAGTAGCATTTCTTTCTACTGGCAATATTTTTCTCTGAAGATGAAACAAGTTGCGTGTGTGTAGCTGTAATATCTTTAATCTCTTCTAATCTGCATACTTTTAGAAGAGGACAATGCCTAGTGTAAAATGGTGAAATGACAGAAAGCAGGTCTACCTGTCCTTAACCTGCAGGAGATAGCAGATGAGACAATAGCCAGCACAACTCTGTACAAAGTTGCGCTGAGCAGTGAGGAAGGCCTCTGTAGTGTAGTTTCCATGTTCCTGAAGGAAGTAGTCGAGCAGTGAGAGCTGGCTCTGCTTCTTCACTTGATGAATAGACACAGCATTGACCACTGGCTCAATCATGCCACTGTCAGATGAGATGACTAAGATCTTGTAAGGTTTAATCCACAGGGGAACTCGCTCCTGCTCCCAGATTGCCTGCAAGCATGGAAAATGTGGATTACCAGGAGATCTGCTTCAACTAGGAAAGGTAGAATACAGAAATGACTACCTATAAAGGTGCATAGATTGATTGTTGGCTACTCACAAACAAACAGAAATAAATGCCAATTCTTAGTCAATACATTCATTCATAAATGCATGAGGAACAGATACTAATTACCAAAAACTACTGGCATGCCTACCATCCTAAAGGCCTGATCTGACAAAAAAAAAGAAATAAAAAATATAACTTGACATATGTGTTCGAAAGGAAATAAGTCAAGGTTTATTGTTGTTTCAGCAAGAGTACAGAGTACTTGTTCCTCCAGGACCATGACGCAACACAAAAACAGAAACAGAAAACCACAGAAGTACATAAGTGCAGACAGAATGAAATACACAGAGGACAAACAGAGCGAGAGAGACTATGAGGAAAAACACTAAACACAATACAACAGGACGAGACAACATTTAATGCAGTGATCGCTAGGAACCTATTTTGACCATAGATTCTACCCAGTAAGAAAAAGAACACTACCTGCAGTTGTTTCAGGACTTGGAAGGCAAGGAGCTCCTGCCTTAGATCATCGCCACATTTCACTATGACTGAGAGAAGACGCCAGTTAGGCAGATGTCCATAAGGAGAGGCCTCCCGGATTCGTCTGTTTATCAGGGGAAGAAGAACAAGAAACTCATTCACATCTTGGATAAATTCCTATACAATCAGCCTGGCACCCCGTTTTAAGAAAGGCTTTTGTGTACTTACCTAACCTTCTCCTGCCATGGTTCTTTTAAAGCTACTGCCGAGGGATCCTCTGGGTCCTTCTTAAATGTGGTTGGGGTGTGTGCAAGTTGCTCTGACAGACGCCGCCTAAATGTGTGTAAACAAAGCCAAACGAAGTTCTGAAGGAGAGTTGAAAATAACAGTGGGTCTGAAGACCAGACTACAGAGAAGAGACAGAGAAGAGGGCCACTTTGCTGTGCAAAAATAATGATTCTAACATGTATTCACATATTGCATGTTTAACTAGTTTAGGTCACATATTACAATCATTAAGGTTACATATAAAGTATATTTAGTGGTATTAAGATCAGCTGAAGGTCAGTGTTAGTTGTTCCAAAGCTTGCATTAATCAGTTATTACTCACTGCTGTCTGTAGCAGTTACACATGCTTAGAGCATGCTATACGTGAATACATTGAACATAAATGCATTGTTAGTTTTGCACAGCAAAGTGACCCTAAAGAAGACCAGACTACGTATAACAAAGATACAGTAGGGCAACGTTGCTGTGCTAAAACAAACTTTCTGCTGTTCTTAAATCTCCAGAGTCTGTAACCTTAACTACTGTAACATCTGTGACCCAAACTGACTGAGCCCTTCTGTGGCCACTGTAGACAGACAAACACACATTAACATGAAGATGTACTATACTGTGCATTTGGCTCTTCAGTACTACTAACTTCAAGAAAAAAAAGTGTTGCAGGTCTCTAAACTGCATTCTATCACTATTTTGACTGATGACTGATCAGCACAAGATGGAAGGAAGGAATCTGATTTCGAAACTACATTTTGTCACAAAAACACATGCGAGAAGGCAATTACACAAATGGTGAAATTAAACTTCCTGTCAGGACCTGGATCCATATGCTAGTGAGCTCTACCAATCTAACCAATATATTTAAAGAGGCCATAAGCTTCAGACCAGGCAGAAATCACTGCAGACAGAAAGGAAAATGACAATGACCATAGCCATGGATTTTTTTTTCTTCAAAAAATGTATGTTAGCATGAAATGAGCATGTTTCTCTTCATCTTGTGTGTTGTGCTCTTATTGGTTGTAGCTCTTTGCTGCATGCCAGTCAATTTTCACACAACAGGATTTGGACTCTCCAACAAGTCCAGACATTTAGCTTGCTAGAAGCCTGTCAGATGACTGCTAGGCATTGGTGAGTCTCTCTAAAGGTGTCTTTAAATAAATTAACACAACGATGAAGAGCAAATGCTGACTTGCCTCTGTGGGGCTTTTGTTGCCAATGCGCGAAGGGAAAAACTAGTGTAGTGTGAGCTTAGGTTTAAGAATATACATATGAAACATTTGGCAGGAGGTTTTATTCTTGCTGAGTTAATTTAGCTTGATCATAATCATATTTCAAGAATATTACTTCTTTCACTATTCTAGTATCTTTGTTTTATTTATGCTTTTATGGGTTTTTAATCTACCCACTGGGACTGTCAAAGGACGTGGGAAAAAGTCTTGGATACTGATTGATAAAGTAAATAAAGGGGTACCTGATGTCTCCAGCAGCAATAAAAATGGGCTCTTTGCTCTCCTGGCTGGTGATGCTATCCACTGAAAACTGGGAGATGTTGTCACAGCTGTTTGTGTGGATCTCTGGCAGCTAAAAGAGGAAACAAAGAATGGGCGTATTAACACAGGGACAAAAGAAACAGTATGTTCATAATAAATGCCAAGCAGTCGTGGTACAGTACCTCAACCTGTAGCTCTCCAATGTCATCTACAGACCAGGCTTCGTCATCGTTGTCATAGTTGGGAACGGTGGAGAAGCTGCTGGCCCGCTGGTCCGGCGTGATTCCACAGTCTGGAAGATTTTCTACAGAGCGTGTGCTGCGGATTCGAGTCTCTGGGATCCTTACTGGTACACTCGAGGTCTCAAAGTTCTCACACTCCAAAACTTCTACGTAGATTAAATACGGTGCCTGAAGACAACACAAAATAGGAGAAATGCATCAATATAAACCCCGCTGATAAAACAGCAGGTCTTAGAGCATTTCTACCTTCATCTACAGCAGGCCTATTCAAATGACGGCCCGCGGGCCACATGCGGCCCACAAGCAACTTCCGACTGGCCCAGCCCACTTTTTTCTTAATAAAAAAAAAACACTCCCCGTAGCCTATAAACAGTTAACCCACAATGCACAGCATTGTTGTGTGTCTAGAATTGGTGGTAGTAGCCTAT
>JBBIGB010000006.1:18040959-18051845 GCA_037577075.1 Alestopetersius hilgendorfi
CACCCACTGCTCACCATCCGTTAAAAATGTCTGGCCCAGCTCAATTTTTTGGTTTAAAACTCTGGCCCAACTGAATTGTTAAATGAATAGCCCTGATCTATGGTGTATTCAGTAATATCTATTGATGTGCTCTTTATAAAGGGGCACGTATAGCTTTGAGTCTCATCTTGTAATTAAGTTTTTGAAGAAAGAGAATGTCGGAACATTCACTAAACTAAACAGCCACATCCTAAGTTTTGTTAGGAAAAAAAAAATTGAAAGGCAAACAAGTTACTGCAGTGCAGGTCAACTGTCGTCATGTGCATGAATTACAAAAAATAGATCACTATAGATCACACAGCATTAGAAATTTTAAACCTTCCATGTTTATTTTTTTATTCATTTGAAATCAGAAGTGCTATAAAAAAGTAGATCTTGAAATAGAAGAAAAAAACAAACAAAAGACAATTTGGATCGCTCAAAATCTAAAATTCAGAAATACAAACAAGCCCAAAGCAGTACTTACTGTCCCAAAACTACTCCCTTGTTCTTTATTTCTTAATTCTCACATTTGTACCCCATAATCTCATTCATATCAGAATCAAAACCAGAAACCTTTACTGATCCTAGAGAAAACTGCTTATCTTATGGCGTTTGTGTGGGTGTATGTACTAAAAACACAAGATATGGGCCCTGTATAGTTTACCTTGTCTTTCGAGTTCAACACGACAGCCTGTGTGTGTGGTACCCGCACCACATGGTGGTCAAAAGCTGCTGTGGGCAGCCAGACCCGAGCGGGCAGCTTGTGGTTGAGCAGCGACAGTTCGGAGATAAGTCTCTGAGTCTTTTGCTCTTTGGTGGGCAGGGTGGCTAGTCTCTTTCCGATCCCCATCAGGGACTTGATGAACTCCCGCTGAGGAGTCAGGCGCACAGGCTAACAGGCAGAGGGGAAAAAAAGGGGGAGAGAGAGGAACACCACAGACACGGGAGGAAAAAGAAAGACAAATCATTTCACCACATGCATTTCATATCAATGGATTTCAACAAGTGTATTACAAAGATGTGATGCATGAATTTCTATATGTAATCAAAGTACTTTATGCTAGTAATGTCATTTAAACTGCTACTACGATTAAACAAAAAAAATGAGTACTAGGCCAAACAAAAGCCTACATGCATGATAAATCATTCTGAAATCAAAGCGAAGCATGAGGGTTTAAACAAATGAGGAAAAGGGTGTTTTCTAGCAACAGCTGACCATAGGGTGGCACAAGTGAAGCATGAATGAATAAAATCACCTGAAATTAGTGAGTTTAACACAAATAAATGAGCCCATTCCACAATGGCAAATGTGGAGTAAGACTCATCAAACTCCTCCATCTGTGTTTTCCACATGTGCAGTCTATGGTTCTTGACCACTTCTGAGATAATGTCAATTTTGAGTAAGAGGTTATTCAGAGAACTGAACACTTAAATCAGCTGAAGTTCTCAGAGCTGTAAGCCTCCGTTAGTGTATAAACAAATACAGCATGTCTACAAAGTGTATCCCCTCTGATCAACTTAAATGGAAAAAGGGAGTTTTGATGTTTGCAGTGATTTATTTACCACAAAAAAAGATAAAACCTCAAGGCCATAAAAAGTGAAACCTCAAGGCAGTGCATACAGAGAAGTGCGGAGACGTTTAAACAGACCTGACAAGAGAGGCAGAGATCGTTTAATAAGAGACCACCACAGAGAACCGATTCATAAAACACAGCCCAATCTCTTCAGAGAAGCATTATATGCAAAAACCATAATTTAATATTCAATCGCTAACTGTGGAGTCAGTCTGGTACTCTGTAGCTGGGCTACAACTTTAGAATAAAGAAGCGAACACCAAGTCAAAAGATATGTACGACTTTCATATTTTAACTTTTATCTCTATTGGAGGAGGTATTCACTTCCTTATACCAGAGTCATCAAGTAATGTCTTTGCCCAGTTACAGTGTTTGAAGGATCTAAACTGACTTCACAGTTAGGAAACGAAGATTTAATTATGGCTTTTTGTTAAAAGAGCCATGTTTGATAGACAGGAAACCTGGGCTTTTGCATTACATGACAACACTTCACCGGAAATGAGAAACCCTTCTTCAAACGAGGAATTAATTATTGGGTAGCATCAGAGGGGGAAAAAAGCCAAAGGACGATCATGTTTCCAAGCATGTCAGTTCATAGACGCAATTAACAGAAATCGTTCTGGAAAGGTGGGTTGATAATAAAACAGCTAAAAATGGGTCACTTTAGACGACATGCTTGCAAATCTTTAAGGCACACATTTGAAGGAATCTGGGAGTCCGACCCCAACTGCGAACAGAAACAGCCATCATCCCACAATGCACAGATAAGGATGATATTAGACAGTGGTTAACTTACGGTACCAGCCTCTAACTCGAGACTGTCGGAGCTGGAGCTCATGTCCTGGGAAAAGGGGGGTGGGGTGGGTTACAGTAAAAGAATGGGGGAGTGGTGGGGAGGGGGAGAGCAAGACAAAAAAAACAAAAAAACAAAAAAACAAAAAACAATGCTCATCGTTATATCTGTAATTCCTCCATGGGCCTGTCCATGACTCAGTAGGCCTTGAAATTCCTCTGTCATGTTAATCTCCAGCTGCAGTCTGTGCTTAATCCCCAAAAGAGGAGATGGGCCAACACTGATCTGACCGCCATCCTGCAACATGACCAGCACTGGACAAGGCCAGGGATTAGACAAACGAGAGCAGCATTGATCTCTCAAGCTCCATCTCTCTCGCTCAGCTTCACCTCACATCAGGGCTGTCTCTTTTTTTTGCAAAGGGATGGTGTGGTTGCAGGACTAATGGACTTGATGGAATAATCGATTAATTGACCAATAATAAACCATGCAAAGCTGAGCCAGATACTGTACTGGAATAAGTCTTTAAATGAACTGTCTTTAAAAAATGTTTGTCATGTTATGATCAAAACTATGAAACCGAGCAGTATGAAAGGTTCCATTACCTGCTTTGGCAAAAAATGCCAACATTTACAGCAGCTGTTTCTTATAAAAACTTATTTGACACCAGATATGAGCGGCTGCCATTCACTCATTTACAATCAGACTCTTCTCTCCTTCGGCCCCTGGCGCCAAAAATGTTTATTCAGAGGACAGATCAATTACGTGTGCTCCTGCTTGATTAGAAAGAAAACCTTGAACCAGCCCAGCCCTTTGCAGTCAAGACTGGACATGCCTGCACTGCTACAGCTTACAGATACAGGCTATGAGACGTTTAACAGTGAATCTAATCATAGGCCTACACTATTTAAATGGAACAAAATGTCATGTCTGCCAGTTTGGCACAAACGCAAAATCAGCAAACTTAACCTCCCAGATAGTTAAAGCTCACAAAAAATGCAAACGACATCCTGTCCCGCACTCGTCCTTGACGATTTCCACAACCGTAGGCTAAATCATACTTCTAATCTCAGTGGTCAATGAGTAAGCCTAGTCCAGTAGAACTGATTTATCTTCCTCAAAACACACAGCACTTGCCTCAGAAAGAACAAAGGAACGGGACGTATTTCACAAGGGAGGATTTGTCTTTCAGACAGATTACTCAAGCCAAAAAGTCAAGCCTGTTCAAGAAGAGGAGTCAGGAATGTTCCTGCTGGAAAATTCTTTCTGCTGACTTATTATCCAGATTACTGAAAAATCCTACTCTGTGCAATCCTCCCCAGCACACATTATCCAGAGCCTTTGCTACATTAACCTCAGGACTGCAGAGAGTGATCATCCACGCTTTCACATGACAAAGGCATCTCTAACACATATGATGGAAAAGGAGGGTGAAAACGGCATGGAGAAAGAGAGAGAAAGAGATCTTTTGCCAAGCATTCTGTTCTGCTTGTTTACAAAAGCGCATGTCTGATTGGTTAGGCTGTGATTCATCAGAGACAAGCAGAAGTCCAAACTCCCCTAGATAAAAGACAAATAGTCACTCAGTGAGCCAATACTCCCATGGACTTTTATGGATCTGGTAGTCAAACTAGACGCTACAGCCAGGTTGTGCTCGTCTCCCAAAGAGAGCCGTGATAATCTCCAATGTGGTAAACTCATTTCCAGGCTCTGGCGCAGTCTGGGATATGACACGTTGAAATCTGGCCGAGGCACAGAGGAGCAAATTATTTACAATCACGTCAGCTTGAAATGACGGCAGGAGGAACTACACAGAGAGTGCTAGGCAAAGCATTGCCCTTTCACCCAAATAGAAAAACGGCTGTGGCTGCACCAAAACAAAGACAGAATGAATTGTTTTATGCTGATATGATTACATGTTACTAAAAAACTGTGAATAATCAACAGAGAAGTCTGAAATCTGATTATGTGGACATAAAGATCTCATTTCTGCAGCTGGGCACCACTTTAACTCCTCGCCAGTACTAGTTAAGGGATTCCCTTAAAGGTTAGTCAGAAGGGGTTTGTCTTCATTTCCTGAAGTGACTATGATTCACTGTCGGAGACGTACAAAAGCTTTCGCAACACTTCGCTTATCCCTGCCCGATCAGCCACAGCTGCCAACTCTTCATGTGAGCAGTGACGCCACTGTTTCCATGGCAGCACGAACAGGCAAATGAACGAAGGGAGCGTATCCTGAGCTGAGATAAATAAGGAAAGATAATGATCATGACCACTGATTATGATGGTTCCATTTCACACCCCCACCTCCTCTCTAGAACTTCAAAAAGAATTATATTAATTGCAGGCAACATGGGAAGTTAGCTTCCCCTCCATTCAGCATTAAACTGAAAAGACTTTGCGGATACTACACTAATGCAGGTAAACAAAGGCTCCTGCTCTAAAGATCTATTCCGGTAACACGTGGCCTCATGCATTGTTTCTTTACCAGGTAATAATGCGGTTCCACACTCACATGATGAGACCAAGACAGATGTCCATCTGCTTGAGAGTCATTTCTGCATGGACTTTCTCTTTGAGAGGATCAAAGACAGTGATAGATGAAAGCCAGTTCAGTTCTACGCTCTAGTTCTGAGGAGTGAGCTTCAGCATTAATAATGGAATAATAACAAGGACGCTCATTCAAGATGTGAAAAGGGCTTGGTGAGTGGCATGCAGGCTCCAGAAAAAAAATTCAACGGTGTGCTAACAGCTACTGATGAAAAGGGACACAAACTTAGCTCCAGTACAGGTACAGACCTCTACACCTGATGATGCAAAACTAATCCACTCAACATTACAACACAGGTCGTCACTTTTTTCAGTTTGTAGATTACATGGCAGTCAATGGACAGAGACCAATTAGTTTGTAATTGGTTTATGCCTCATTCTTAGGCCAGGATCAAAGTTCATTCCTGTGGCCACAAAGTTGCCAATCAGAAAAAAATATGCATAGAAGAACTGATACACACCAGTCAATATAATGTAGGTCTTTTTGATTGGTAATTATATTGCTGTATATATGTGGATGGAGGACAATAAAAGGCAACTTGATATGTCAATGTAAAATATCAACAACATTGTGCTCCTTTCACATTTTCATTCTCACCAGGGGCAATTGTACCACAGATGAATAACTGTACACAAAGAGCCTCCCTCAGAGTGTCAAGCTGTAAATCACACCACTTCCAAGGCAACTGGCTAGAAGCCAGGGCTTGCATGTAATATAGTATATGGTTTTCTTATTTGTAAGTAACAGTATAGGGGGTTACACTTGGACAATTATGAAAATGTAGACAAATTTATTGTTTGCAGAATTTAAGCACATTACCCTATATTAGCTCAGCTTACCTTATAGGTTGAATTCCTTATATTGTGTTGTTGATTGTGTTGTTCTGTTATTAAGTGTAATCTTTTAGCATCCTTCAAACCAACCATAAGTCATAATAGTACAATGGGAATGAGTGAATATAGCTGAGGTCATACAAAACAACATTGGAACATGAAAGATAATTTGCATAATATCTGTGCTTATTTAAGTTATCCCTCTATTCAACCATCTCAATTATCAGCCCATGGCTAATAGGGATCTGTATGTATTATGGACAACAAAACATTCATTATAAGGGAGTCATCATAGGACAAACATAGCTGGAAAAGCTGGAAGTATTGAAGCAGTGAAAAATGATCAAAATGCACATCCCTAATGAGCACAGAGTACAGGTAATGAGGAATACACATTACGCCACTGCTCTGCAATAACCAGAAAGGCTGAACGCTGGCTGGGTGTGATAATGGGGCTCACCTCGTCTTGACTGCTTTCTACTTTAGGGTTGCTGGCTGTCCTCTTCAGGTTGCTGCTGAGGCTGATTGTGGCGGTGGCGTCGGATTTGGATCGCTGGTGAGTGCGTTTGGAGGGCGAGAGGCTGTGCTCGCTCAGGCCCTGCCCGTGGTGAAGGGGAGGTGGGCAGGGTGGGGGAGGCTGCAGGGCCTCCCTGCGTGCGCGCTGGCTGGCGGGCTTGAGCTCATCTGACAGGATAAGCTTACGCAGCTTGGTGCCACGTGAATGGCGCTGCGTAGAGATGTGCATGTCAGAGGAGTAGGCCCCCAACAGCCAGGCGCACTGCAGAGAGAAATTGATGCTCTGGCGGCAGCGGTGCACAACATAAGGCTTGATGGCATCGCCTACATCCTCGTCCATGTGGATGTACATGTTAAGCAACTGGGGCAGGTAAAAGTCCACCTCCTCGTTGCGGAAACTGAAAAGTCGGTTGCCGATGTAAGCTTGGACTCCTGGCTCCTTGGAGTTGTACAGATAGGAAATAGCCATGGAGATGTCAAAAAGTTTGGATTCGAAAAGCCGTAAAAGCCATGACTGCTTGGAGGAGTTGTTCTTCTGCCTCCGACGGGCACTCTTTACCGTGCCCGGTGCAGGGTCCTCCTCACCAATCTTTGAGGGCTTGGCAAATCCTCCACTGTCTGTTTCCGAAAGATCAACATGTGCAGTCCCGTTCACCAGCCTGGGCTCAGCAGCAGCCGATGTCGTTTCTCCATCACCCTTGAGAAGCTTGACCTTCTGCAGAACCTCCTGGCAGGCTTTCTTTGCGACTTCTGTATCAATGACCAGGCTCAGCTCGCCCACGCCCTCAGATATGACGTCCAGCGGAGGGCTGGATGCAGGCAGGCCTTCGCTGGCACTGGGGCTGGAACTGGTGAACGGCTGTAGCCCAGATGAGGGTGAGGAGGGCAGGGAGAGAGACGAGGTAGTGGAGGTGGAGGAGGCTGATGGACTCTTCTGCAGCTCCTCCAGATGGGAAGGGGAAAGCTCCAGGTCTGTGTCACCCATGGCCAGATTCCCTTAGGCCACTGTTGAAGAGACAGGCAAAGACAGAAATTTAGGTTGGTCATCCTTAAACCCTAAGGCTTGTGTTTTGATGATTGAACAAGATATTTTTTTTCTGACTGAATTTAAAGCTAGCCTTCTTCAAAGTTGAACCTAAAGTTTACAGCTGCAGATAAACAGCAATATATTGAGTCAAATCTCCCAGCCCCGAAAACATAAAAAACAACCACACATTACAGACAGTTTGACCATATTAAATTATGTTTAAGAAGGGTAGTCTTCACTAATCCGGGCATATCATTCCATTTCTGTGTAAAGCGTTTTTAAAAGATGAAAGCACCAAAAAGTACTCAGCAAGAATAACGACAACCAAAAAAGGACTTGGTAACTTATTTCTTGCATTAGTAGCAATCCCAAGCTATGAGCTGAATAAGAACAATCTGCAGTGTCTTTCCTAGGCAGACTAGTTAATGACGTTCCTCAAAGCCACAGTGTAGATTAGAGAGATGTAGCCAGGATTACTTTTGAAAATACGAATTAGATTTTAAACGCTCTGGTCTTCTGACCAGAAAAATGTCTGTGTATCTCCTTGGGATTTTGAAAAGGGAAGTTTCACGTGATTTCATACGTAAGAGCGCTACTGTGGTCCAGGGTGGATACTTCCCCTTCGCAACACTGCTCTCAACTTCTGCTCAATCCCATAGAGCCATAAACAACTCCAGGTGAGATGTAGAGTGAAGGAGCAATACCTGACACAATGTTCGTGTACTGCAATGTCTAGACCAATGTAAAAAAAAATGCAAAACTACTATAAATGTTTTATATATCCTGACCAAGTCTAATATATCCTGAGCAAGACACTTAACTCTCAGTTGCTCTAAGGGGCTGTCCCTGTAACTAATGATTGCAAGTCGCTCTGGATAAGAGCGTCAGCCAAATGCCCCTTTTACCCAACTACTTCTAAAAAGTTGTGAAAAATCACACCTTCTACTGAGAGCAAGTCCCCCAGAGTCCAACACGTATTTAACTCATTTGCATGATAATGAAAAATAAGTAATGGTGACCAGGTACATCTGCTCTGTTTAAAGTACAATGTAGACAATATTTAAAACTTTTACTTCTTTTTGAATATTTGACAGGAAACACATCTACTCTTTCTTTACTGTTTAGTTTAGTTTAGTATGATTCCATAGAGATGGTGTTATGCTGACGGCAGTATCTCTTATGCTTTGCGACTTGTAACACATCTCAATGCCTGGATGGTACTGAAAAGTTCCACTGTAATTTTACAAGTTTTACTCAAACTGTACTTCTACAACCAGTCACTATCAGCAACAATCATCCTTGATTTTTACAATTAGTCTTTTCTAAACAAGTCTGTTCATACAATCAACCGCAGTTGGATTTGAATGTTTTTTTTTTATTTTTTTTGCTGTGACACCCAAAGCCTCTTCTCTCAGTGCTGCCACAAAAGTGATTGAACTTGGCCTCTCCGGTTGCAACGGAAAGAGCTCAGCGCGGATCCAGTGCTGACAGTCGATGCCACCTCCACCTCGCCTGGGTGCCTGATGCCCTACAAAACCCTGTTCTGGTGGAAGACAAGCTGGGTCGTGTTACCTTTCCTAGTCTAACAAAAGTTTCAAACGCTGAGGGACAACAACAACGCCCACAGGAAAGGGAGATTCAAAGCAGCTGTCGTTTAGCCTGGACGCTTTATACAACAGCGCCTTCGTGTCTTCTATGTTTGAAGTCAGATATATCGAATTTAACCGTTTAAGTGCTAATGATTGGGGACGATGGGAGAACATGCCATAGGTGCTACATTTAGCTTGAGGGCTACTACTGAGAGCAGAGCATGAAGCTACACAGTGTGGAAAAAAACAATTGGGACACCTTTGGTTTGAGCTAAGCTTACTCACAGTGAAGGGCAAACCTAATGCCTCAGCATACCAAAACATCTTGGACAACGCTATGCTTCCAGCTTCGTAGACACAGTTTGGAGAAGAACCTTTTCTATTCCAGCAGGACTGTGTCCCAGTGCACAAAGCAAGGTCCACAAAGGCATGGTTGGATGAGTTCGGTGTAGAAGAACTTGACTGACCCACACAGAGCCCTGACCTCAACCACAACCGACACCTTTGGGATGAGCTGGAATGCAGACTGCGAGACAGGCCTTCTCCTCCTACATCAGTGCCTGACCTCATAAATGCTCTACAGAAATGAATAGACACACATTCACACAGACACACTCCAAAATCTAGCGAAAAGCCTTCCAAGGAGGACAAACACCATATTAAAATATATGTATTTAAATACAATGCCATTAAAGTCCCTGACGCCTGACCATCCCAAAACTTTGATCCATATAGTGTAGCTACCTCACATCCAAACTAATGTTGATACATGAGCATGGCACATTTCTAGCTTTGCCGTGAACCACCGTTACGCAGCTAGCGAGTATAGCTAATGTAAACACTGCCCACATATTTCAGAGGATTAAACACGTTTATGGACCAAAAGAAGTTGGTTAAACTGCTCTGTCCACAGCTTTCCTGGTCACTAAGTAAGAGTTTAGCAAACGATCACACAGGCCAAGCTACTAGCTAGACATGTAAAGCTAGGAGAGCTAACTTAGCATAGCACAGTTGAAATAACATGGGACGTTACAACAGTTTGTTGTATTTCAGGACCATAAGAGCTCATTGGCTTGGGGAAATGCATCTAATAGTGTTATCCAAGTTTAGATTTTCGGCAAAGAGGATTAAACCTGGATTGCTAGCCTACACACACAATCCGTTTGATTAGCAAACTAGCTAAAGCTGCCCGTCCATGAAGTTAGTTAATTCTCTGACTAATTAAGTAGTAAAAGGGTAGACTGAATGAACCGCTGGAACGCCAATAAGTTTGTCTTACCTCAGCAAACTGAGTGATGGAGTTATTTGGTCTATCTGTGCTGTAACAGCTCCATTTGGGAGGAAGGTTTAGCCTCGGATGCCGAATAACCGGCTTGTGTACTTGCCAACGTCCAAATCCCCTTCACATACTTCCCCCTATTCACCCCCTTGGTATCGTCCATAATAAAAAAACAAACAAACGTCAAAACAAAACGTAAATTTATCGTTTCACACGATATTTAAGACACAGCAACACGGTGCGTATGGTTTGTAAAAAAAAGGCCTGTTTTCTAAATAATACTGTTATGAAAATATATTCTGCCCCCACCTCAGAGTGGACTCGACCAAGTCGAAGTGATAAAAGGAAGTGTGCTCCGAGTGAATAGGACGGAGCCCGTGCATAAGTAAACCTCACACTTCTTTGCTTAATTAATCGCTATGATGTACACTATCTGGACAAAAGTATTGGGACACCTGACCATTTCACCAACAGGGACGCTTTCAAATACATAGGATCCTTTGCGAGCTAGAACAGCTTCCACTTCTCTTGGAAGGCTTTTCTCATGGAATTTGTGCCCATTCATTCTGTAGAGCAGGGCTATTCATTTAACAATTCAGTTGGGCCAGAGTTTTAAACCAAAAAACTGAGCTGGGCCAGACATTTTTAACGGATGGTGAGCAGTGGGTGATGTTTTGAACCAACATATTGAATATATTGAAAA
>JBBIGB010000006.1:18062436-18081294 GCA_037577075.1 Alestopetersius hilgendorfi
CAATCAGATGACGACTTCGACATTCCTGAAGTGTTTTCAGTTAAGTGTACCATATGCATCAGACGTTTAGCCAACGTTCTGTGGGCGTGACGTCTGAGGCTGAGACTAGGGTCAGTCAAGTTCTTTTACACCGAACCCATCCAACCATGGCTTCATGGAGCTTTCTTTGCGCACTGGGGCAGGGTCACACTGGAATAGAAAAGGGCCATGTCTTGATACGCTAAAGCATTAAAATTGCCCCTCACTTGCCCAAACCCTGAAAAACAGGTGTGTCCCAATACTTTTGTAAATGTAGCGTTAAACATCTGGATTTCAGGACTGGCCGTCTACAGAAACTGCTTGCCGGAGTTTTGTAGAAGCGGAACACGGTGCCCTGCAGTGCACAGCCCACATAGCCCTCTGCTGCAGCCGGGTCATGCAAGAAGCGGATCTCTAGAGGAATGGCACCCTCCTCTCCAAGATCCAGAGTCTGAATGTGCTTGTGAGTGGTCCAGTCCCACACATGGAGGCACTGCCCATAGTGACCTGCAGAGAGAAGCGTTGACTATTTTCCAGTTTCCAATTAACACTGAACTAAGATGAACAATGTTTGAGTAACTATACCTAGTTATACATTATAGATTTTTGCACCAGTGCCAAGAATCAAAAGGGGTTACAACGTCCAGCAGCTTCTCCAATACCTGTTTTAGAGTCCATTTGAAAGAATGACTTTCTTGATAAGTAGGATACACCAAAAGAAACACTGAAGGTTTCTGAATGACAAAGAAATTGAAAAAACCAAAGAGGCAAGTATCTCTCACACACAAATACACACACGTCAAACCTGAGGAGCGAATGAATCACTTCGTCTGTAGAGGGCAGCAGTTCGTCTGTACTACAGGGTTGTATCTATGTGAGCATGGGGTGAATGAAAAAGAGCAGCTGCAGCTGAAAGCTAATAAAAGTGGAAAAGTGAAGTCTGGGAGAATTTTCTTAAACTGAAGGACACAGCAGATCATGTACTGTAAAGGTCTGACTGAACTTTTCATGGAAGCATGGAATGTCTCCCCAGTCCAGCTCTGATTCTGAAGCAGCAGAGCGGACAGTAAACGATAGTTTTCAGTATTGTTACAATAGAAATTAAATATCAATTTGTCAGAGGGTTTTGTAGGAATTTTTTCACGACTGTATATAATACACACACAAACACACCTGGACAAGTGTATGTTTAACTGACCAATGTGTTGGTGTCCACTTCAATGAATATCACTATAATCTATTATAATTTAATGCAAAATTGATACAATTGAATAATTACCTTCAGTTGTACAACCTTTTACAACCTAAAGTAATGGACAAACACAAACAAGCAAGCACACACACACACACACACACACACACACACGCACATACCAGCTTTGACGTCTGCAGGATTAAAGCCATTCGCCAGAATTTTGGGTGCACCCCACTCTGTGCTAATCATCACGTTATGGCGCGGCTGGTACCAGAAGTCATAGCCAAAGGGTGCCGCTTCACCAGATAACTCCCAGTTACCAATGACTTCAAATGTCTCACCATCCAGCAACACAAATCCACCTAACAATACACAGGAGAAAAGACACTTACATGCTATACCACACAAACACTGGGGTGGGTCTTCAATAATTCTTCAGATGTTCTCATAAGCCACTCAGTTAAAGATCTCTTCATGAACTGATATCTCATTGCCACAGATATCATGGCTGTTCAAACAACAAGCAATCAGGCAGAAGAGAGCGGAAAGATGACTTAACTTTTAATGTAAGCCAGCGTACCTTTTTTCAAATACTTTTGGAACATTTCCACATGTGTTTAGAAAATACAGAAATAGAAAACTGGAAATAAAAATAAAGATGCACTTTCTTTGGACAGCAACAAGCATCCACAATGAGGGAAGCTGAGAACAGTATCTTGCCTTTGCCATTTCCTGAAGGGTCACCAAGGGTACTGATCATAATTTGCCCACTGCCAAGGCAGTGTGATGTATGAGGATTGGCCAGACCACACTTCCAGAACATCTCCACAGGCTCAACTGTCTGAGGGAAGAGAAAAGTTCATTGAAAAGATTGTTCTGCTTAGATCCTCTCGTGATATATCCAATAAACATATACGGAGAACAAATACAATTTCTCTCTTACATTATTTTGCAACTGCAACAATTAAAATAGTAATGTTAAGAGCATAGTGTGAAGCTGCTGGAATACAGCACATAGAAAATCTACTGCACTTACAGCACATATGGAGGCATTTTATTTTTACAAAGCTCACACTGCAACAGTTAATAAAAGAATAGCAACCTGGGCATTTTATACACACACTGCCACAAACTGTACAAACAGAAACGAAGTGGTCTTTTAATGGGTGCTTCAGTCTTGCCTTGTGCAGTCTTGGAGCTCGGGGGTCTGTGCCCACATCAATGACGTAGACACGGGAGGAGACGAGAGAGGGTAGGATGAGGCGGTTGCGCTTTTTGGATGGATCGTCAAAACAGCTGCTGCAGGCGTTCCAGCCAGAGTGGTGCAACTCATCCTTCATGTTGGGCACAGGCAGCCTGTGAATAACCTGAGAACATCCAGTGCATACAGAGAATCCAGGTTTCAGATACAGCAAAATAAACCTCGCATCTTATGAACATGCACTTCAATGAATCCTGAACAGAAAACTCAAAAAAACAAAATACCTTGCAGTAAGTGGGGGATTTTGGATCAACATCAACTGTTGCAAGGTAGTCTGGCTTTTGGATTCCAGTATTCCGGTAAATACAGGGCACATAGACGATCTCCTCTGGGGGTCCTTGAGGAATGGTCAGTTATGTTTTATTTAATGTTTTTAACTCATTAAATAGATTCAGTGACAAAGAAGTGTGCTACACTCACCCTTCATGGCATCCAGAGGACTTTTGTATCCTGGTCCACATCCTGAGCATTTAGATGCTGGGGACAGAAACAGCAATACTAATCATCTTCAGAAAGTCCACATAGAAACTTTTACTACTTTGAGTAGTAAAAGTTTCTATGTATAAACACATCTAATGCATTTTTAATACTCAAACCAACATCTTGCCTCAATGTCTCCCAGGCGTGACAGAAGACAAAACCACTCTACAATCAATGTAGAGAGTTTATCTGCCTCTCAGAAAAATGAAGCAAGTCTACAAGAGGGACATGAACTGCTTAAACTCCTATCTGCAAATGCCCCACAGCAGCGAAGTTGATGGGTATAAGAACAGTCAGGCCTCAACTCCTATACTGGATTGTTGTGAACCAGTCTGGGGCTTCCAGTTTCTCTCAGCCAGCATGAGGGGTCCCGGGTTCAAATCCCAGACAAGCCCTAGTTTTATCACGTAAAATCAAAAGAACACCAGTTCCTTGGTTCCTCACATCTTTTGCCTGCTCCAATGTCTCCGTCCTTTCTAATATATTTTTTTAAATTCTAGATACTTTATTGATCCCAGACGAAAAGGTTTGAGTGGGCTGACGTCAATGGCACTCAGGGAGCAGTGTGTACGGATGGTATCTTGCTCAAGGGAACCTCAGCGGTGGCACTGGTAGGCCTGAGATTTGACCTTCCAGTCACAGAAGCAACTCCCTAACCGCCAGCTGCCCAACATGAAAGGAAGCAGGTGTTTTTGATTTTACATGATAAAGCTTAGCCGCATAGCCTGTGTTTTTTCATATTCTTTTTTTTAACAGCATATCTAGATTCTTTAAGCTTTGAATTTATTTTTATTGCATATATTCACTTCAGCATTTACACTCAGTATCTTGACTTTGTACTTGAACAGAAGCATGTACTCACATGAATAACAAAAACATCTTTTAAAAACTCGTAAAGGGGAAAAGTATTCAGACACCACTGGGGCTCTTCTGCAAAACTGCTGTTGGCAATAACAACAGCACTGAGACGTCTTTGATGACAGGCAATAAGCTTTTTGCAGTATAGGTTTTCAATTTTTTTGGCAAACCTAGATTATTTTGGCTGTATGTTGGGAATAATTGTCTTCTTAACCAAAGACATTATTTTCACCCAGTGTATTCAGTGCATCACTCTATTAATGTTTCCTTCAATTACATGTAGAACGTTTATGTTTACCTTAGTACTGACTGCAAAGAAGAAATCTCACATCACGATGCTCCCATCTCTGTACTTCACTATGGGTTTGGGATTTTACACACAACCCTTCCTCCTCCAAACATGGGGAGCCAGTGAGTTCTATGTTTGTTTCTTCTGACCAGAGGACACTGTTCCAATGCCATTCTGACTGTTAGATGTGCCCCTTCTTAGAAGAGAGTTTTATGTTGGTGTAGCTTCATTACTTTCTTTTCTGTCTAACTGTTGTACCTACTTTTGGACATCCTGCATCTCTCTTCAAGTGACTGCCGGCTGCTCTCTTACCTTCCACTTCACTAATCTGACAGGATGTTGTGCAAACTTGCATGAGGCCTAATAAGACTCCAAAGAAACATAAGTGAGTCTAGACATCTGTTCCTCTCCCCTACATTATGTTCCTTTAATAGAATTTGTAGAAGCTCAGCAGGAAAGGGTGGCCTAGTGGGTAGGATACTTCCTTCTGGAACAAAAGGTCATGGGTTCCAAACCTACTTCAGGACACCACCACTGGGTTCTAGAGCAAGACCCTTAATCCTAAGTTGCTACAGCGAGACTGTCCCCGGTAGTTAGGGACTGAAGTTGCTTTGGATAAAAACATCTGCTAAACGTAGTAAATAAAAATCTGGGGGTTTTCTAAATACAACAGCTGTGCAATTTCAATGACATGGGAGACAGGAAGCCTTTCCAAGGATTCTAACACACCCTTCCCATGATAAACAACACTGAAGGGTTATTCTCAGGTCAGTCCTTCGCAGACCATGCAGGACGGCTTTTTGTGCAAACTCATCCTCTCAATGTTTTGCACGGCTTTGATTTTCCCCCCTCCTCTTTCAGCCAGAAATGTGAGTTTCCTCCTGACTAGTGTTACTTATCAGTATATTCTTATTGTTGCACTGAATAATCAGACACTGTGGTAAAGCACTGCTAGCTTGTCTAGTAGTTGCATATCTGTTCTACCACATATTTTGTGATTTAAAACACTTGTGATTTGTGTTCGGTCTTTTTTGCATGTGTTCTAAAGAACCCCCTCCCCCGAGCCCGGACATCAGCCGAGACTAGAGCGCTGCGCGCACCCACACATTAAAATTGCTTCCGGAGCCCATGCATCCTGTAAACAGCAGTTCAGGTGGTGACAAAGTATTCATTCTGGGAGGTTATAACAGGTCCCAAATACAGCAACTTCAACCAGTGGAGACAAAGGTGTACAGTCAAGGGACTGAGTGAGGGAGTGCGGGAAAAGCAGTGTGCAGTGTTTCTCAGCCCACTCCATTTGCTGGATTCATTTCTGGACAGCATATAGTGAGAGCCCAAATGAGCAGATCACATTTACATATTCCTCCACTCTGTTAGCCACCCTTTAAAATGCATCAGGGTGACTGAAATGCAAATAGAATCCCTTGAAATTCAAAACTTTAAAAAAAAATCTTGTAGCCTGCATGATCAGAATGCAAGCCTTTGCCTCGCTAAATTTGTTGTGTTTCTTTTGCTAAGAGTCTCATGAGAATACATGAAGAATGTTCAAGTGCAAGCTTGGGGACTCCCATGCTCTGAGGCCCAGAAGCATAGATTTGGACTAAGCTGCTACACCATTAAAATAGCTTTTAGCTGAGCCATAGACTTGAACTATATTGACAAAAGTATTGGGACGCCTGACCATTCCACCAACAGGGACTTTAATGACACTGTATTATATACACAGACTTTAATATGGAGTTGGTTCCCCTTTGCAGCTGGAGCAGGTTCCCTCTATTTGGAAGGGTTTCTACTAGATTGTGGAGTGTCTGTGGGAATTTGTGCCCATTCTGTAGAGCATTTATGAGGTCAGGTACTGATGATGGATAACAACACTTGGCTCGCAATCTCTGTTCCAGTTCATCCCAAAGGTGCAGGATTGGGTTGAGATCAGGGCTCTGTGCGGCCCAGTAATGTCTTTCCACACCGGATTCATCCACTGCTTTGTGCACTGGGCCACAGCCACGCTGGAACAGAAAAGGCTAGTCTGTAAACTGTATGCACAAAGTTGGAAATGCTTACGTATTAATGGAAGCAAGGGACCACCAGAATTCAGTAACTAAATGGTGTGTCCCAATACTTTTGTGCAGTGTATTTGGGTCTGCAAAACGAGTGTTTGGTATCACCATGTAGAAAACCTGAGGTGTTCAGGTGGAACAGCCCTCCACACTCGGTTACAGCCATCATATTTAAACTAACGCCAAGCGCAAAGTACACATTTAGGATAAATTCATGCACCAGTTCATACCCAACAAACTCAATATGATCCGCAGCAAATAATTCACATTCACAAAGAGCTTTTTAAGCAGATGTTAGGAAATGAATGCAGTGACCTTTGGCACACCAAGCGCAAAACAGAACAGGATTGTGCACGAAGCTCTGCTAAATCTCGAAGACCTGCTCTTTTCAAACTGAGTTATTCTCGAGTTGTAGTGTACATGCAGATTTACCACAGAGCAGCAAAACACGGAGAAAACGATCATGCAGGTCATACATGTATGGTATACGTACCCATTGTGTTGAGTTAAGAGAGCGCCGTGCTGTAGCTGGAGAGGGAGAGCGAGGGAAGAGGCGTCCGCAGGGGCTGCTGTTCAGGAAATTTTCCTTTCTCACGTGGGCACGGTCGAGGCCACGACCACCTGCACACACACTCGGCTCTGTTCCTGATAAACGCTCAAGACCGGAGTTTCATTTTGATCTTCAGGAGCAACAAAAAATGTAACATATAAGCAGGACTGCGTTGCGAATGCAGTAAATATATAGCTCGTTAAAATCCTTTAACTGGGTGCTATAAAGGTAAAATAGAGGTGCAACCTTTAATGTATGCCTTCGTGTCATGGTCCAAACAAACACGACACACAAAGAGATTAAACAGTTAACCGATAATGTATCCATATATATATTTGAATGCAGTGGAGTCCCAATATTTTTCTTCATAGGCCTATGGTGTATCTTACTATGACAATATTTTCAGATTAAAAGCTTTTCTTGTTTATTAACACTGTGCCGAATGTGTGTGTGTGTGTGTGTGTGTGTGTGGGGGGGGGGGTCAAGGGGTCCTCCCCAGGTTGTTATACACCCAATTTTACCCACAAAAGTGACTTAAATCAATGACTTTTTTAGAGACATATTCAACAATTACTCATTCAACTAGTCCATATTCATCAGCCTGTATTTAACCCACTGCTATTCCTAAGAAAAGTAATGTGACACAATTTATCACCAAACATAAATTAATGGGTGCATTTTACTTTTTATTTTGTTTATTCTTTTTTTTAATTTAGGTTTAGATGAAACACAAGATTTCCATTTTGGGGGAGGGGGGGGGACTGATAAAGCAAAGATTACTTCTGTCATTGTTTAGTTGAACATTCACTGGCGTGGCCCAAGTTTGGCAGCGGCTTCCAAACTTTTTTTTTTTTGCACACAATGGGCCTGACGTTACCTGCTCTAGTTTCAAGCAGCCTGTCTATGCACTTTACTTGCATGCGGTGAGTTACAGGGAAAACCGCATTTCCAGTGGTGTGTGTATTCTCCAGTCGATGAAGTGGAAAGGATTCTTTTGTGAAACAGCGCTGGGTGAACTAACATTTTATGTTAAATGTGGGGGGTCCAAAAGAATCATTCTGAAATGTGAAGGAGACACATTCCCTTCAGATTGAATTGCAGCGACACCCATGCAACAAACAATAAATCGGTCCTGTGTAACTCAACAGGAGGATTTTTGAAGAATCTGCAGCAGATTATAATTGATCACCATGCCCTGTCTGAGTTTTTTTTAAACCTCATTGCTCCTAATCTAATAGTTAGACCACAGGCAGCCAGTAGTGTAGAGCAGTCTAGCTGATTTGTACATTTCCTGAGAACGCCCCCCCCCAAAATATATCCTGTACAGAACAATCAAGTTACACTACTTTCAGCATTATTTGGATCAATGCTGGAAGTATGCATACATGCAACTGAAAATATTATTGAAATATCTGTATTCTTATGCAATTACATTTCCAAGTGGAAAAGAACATTTTACTTCTTACATTCCCATTAAGACTTATAAAGTCAAGCACAAATTAAGTAGATTTCGAGTACTTTTTATGCTCACATTGTCAGGATCAGATCACCAAATAAACCAATGTGTTTTGCACAAATCAGAAGAGGATGGGATTAACAGGGAAAATACAATTAAGCAGAGGTTTGTAAAAGCAAAGAACCAGAACCAGAGTTAGAGGAGAAATGTTGGTCCAAAACTGAACATAACCCAACAATATTCTGCTCGAGACTGACCTGACCCACAGCTCCACGTTTTTAATCAGAATCTGACCTGAGGTAAACTAAATAATGTCTGAACCTGCCCTGCTGAGCTGCATTAGTGGCCACATTATGTTATCTAGCGAAAACAATCCTCTTAATATCAAACAACAAAAAACGTGACATTAAAACTTCCTTTAATCAGGCATAATAAAGGGTAAAAGTAAAGCAGGCTGAAACCTACTAAGGCAATAAAGCTGTGAGAAACCAGAATGTAAAATCTGAATGTGACCCAAGCCCAACAAACATGCGAGAATCCGACTAAACTTCATAAGGATTGGTTGGACCCTGGAAGCTTCTGACAAACTTTAAACTCTAGGTGCAGGTGTTTTAGGTAAGTGGATGTCTTCTCTGCAGTACCACAGAACACATATTTTAGTATTTTCCTTGCTCTAACAAACCAGTTTCAATTCAGGATAACATGGTTTCGTGCATGGAGAACAATTACAGAAGTAGGGCAAACTACTCAAGGACCAGAGTTGGCAGCCACAGTCTGACTATAAAACTCTTAAGTCAAATTGGACAGAAATTCAAGACACTTCCAAGTGTAATTATTATTGTGACCAGTGCAGAAGGACAGTATGACAAAACAAAGTAAAGAAAATGAACATTTATGCACCAGGGATCTCAGTCCATTGGCATTAATGAAAAAAGTTACAACGTGAGCAATTTGGCTTGTTGAAAGATTGTACAAATAAAAAAAAATTCATGATCACAAATTAATCATTTGCGTCACAGAGAAATTAAGAGCCATATTTACAAAGTTTCAGGTTTCAAGTTTCCATTCCATCCCACAAAAACATGGTTTATTAAATAAGCAAGAGGGCTCTGCTCAAAGTATTGGGACAATTTAAATCAACATACCTAGTCTCTACATTTCTTTTAAATTACATCATGATGACGACACCTTGAGAAATCGGACAGCAGATTAGCCCATTAATCCTGGTTGATCTGTCGGAGTTGTATAAGAGTCTTGATGTGGTTTTATAAGCTCCACCTTGTCAGGAACCTGGGGAAGGGCTGGTGACTGTGGCAAGGTATGCGGAAGAAGGGAAGAACTCTCTGTCTCTGAGGTCTCTTTCGATTCCTTCGAGTCTTGATGTGCTTCATTTGTACTGCTCTCACACTCAGTTCTGCCTTCATCAGTGTGACCAGCTGTTTCTGTCACTGTCTGTTTAACGTCCTCCTTTCCCACTTCTTCGCTCAAGTTTTCATTGGTCTCAACTACATCTGAATCCAGTGTCTCCGTGGACTCATCCTCTGAAAGAGTCTCGGAATCTACTGCCTCTACTCCAAGCATGGCTTCTGTCAATATATTCATCAGTTCCAACTGAGTATTAGGTTCCTTTTCGCATTCTTCTTGCTTCGCAATCACACTAGAACAGAAAAATGAGGACTCAATTATCTCAGGCTTGCCAGAACAACAGGCCAAGAAGTCCTCAAGCCAGGTCACGAGGAGCCGTAGCAGTTCTTCGGGTGTGACTTCTGCCACACAACCTTGAGCTGCCAGTTGTGACCAGCAAGTTAGCAAGAACTTCTTCAGCACCGGGCGTACGCACATTTCTAAAGGCTGCAGCTGGTTAGAGCATCCGGAAGGAATAATGACCGGTAAGGTTTTGGTGCCACTCATGGTGGACACAAAGCCTTCAGACATGTGGCTGTGGTGACCATCCATAACTAGAATGGTCTTACTCCCTTTCTGGGAGTTTAAATGCTGTTGCCACACGAGAGCGTTCCAGATTTCAAGCTCCTCGTTCTCAGAAAAGCCTTCCACCTTTGCCTCGAGGAGTAGGGAGTCTGGCAGCTTTTGGTTGAAACTCCCAAAAGGGGTGCCTTTAAAAAACACAACTGTTGGAAGCATCGTACCATCAGCCAGACAGGAAAGGTAAATGTTCATCCAAGGTTTCCCAGTACCCTCTAACTGGAAGGCTACTTCTTTGGAAGCACTGGCACCATCAACAAGTAAATCAAAGTCAACAAATAAAGAAAGTTCATCCATAGCACCAACGGCAGAACCAGGAACCGTGTGCATTTGAATCTGTCTCTGTACAAACCCAGTAAAATGGAGGCAGTTTTCCCCAAGGTTGCGTGGAAGCCGATGACTGGGCAGAACCACACTTTGTAAGCCCAGTTTATGCTCCAGCATAAAGCTCACTGCCCACTCGTATGAAATACGGAAAGAATTGGTCTGATTAGTCTGACTCTGGACTTCTGAAGCTTTTTGAAAGAGGGTTTTCTCACTAATGGTATGCTGCTGCTCTCGTTGGACTAACACCCACTCCACCAAACGCTCTACAGCCTCCCTACTTTTACCGCTGCCGCCTAGGCTCTCAGGGTCCAGTCTTTTCTCTTTGTCTCGAAGCCAGGCTCTGATGACTTCAGGTTTAGTGTCCATTTCTTTAGCTGCCTTCTGGATCCCAGAGCACAATGCAAACAGTAGTATTCGGAGCTGTCGAACAGTCAATGTCTCCTCTCTTTCTCTGCTGGCCTTCGGAGAACTAGGATTTGCTGTGGGCTCACTGGCTTTTTCCTCATCTTCCACCGTAATGGGATCTAGCTGACTGCTGTCATCTGTCTCGAATTCTGAATCGGAGGCCTCCAGAGGGGCCAATTCTTGATCGACGTCTTCATCCATCATAGAGGAACCCTCCAACGTTGAGTCATCTATTGAAGAACTTTGGGAAACATTTTTCAAACTGCTGGGGTCCAGGGTAGGCAGAATACATTCCCTGAATGAAGATAACAAGGTATGTATAAGGACATTTTACAAGCAAGCAAAGACTACAGATCACAGAGTGTCCTCCTTATGGCCCTGTTCTCAGAGACAAACTGGTAATGATTAAAGTATGTCAGTTTTATTAGAATGGATCTTAGAAAAGAAGCATAATTCTCTAGATTTTACCAGGGTGTCCATAATTAAAATCCTCTGATTCTAAACATTATACTTAATTTAACTGAATGGGGTACTGAATAGTCAAACCTCACATTAAAGCATAGTTTTTAAGTATGTATAATTTAAATACGCAAGTGTTTTTTCTGAGCAAATGAGTGCTTTCTGCCAGAATAAACAGATGTGTGTGTCAGTTTCTCCTGTCATCTGTGATTAGTGTTGTATGTGGAATGTACCAGATATACACAAACATAAAGATATACCTCTTAGGCTCCACGAATCCAATTCTTGGGTTTCCTGTAAAGAAAAACAACAAAACAATGACTAAGAGTAACACATCAATATTCACTTATAAAGTGAGAATTATTTTTAAACTTTTTTTAAAACTCTGACACACACACACACACACACACACACACACACGCACACGCACACGCACACGCACATGCACACGCACACAGGGTGTATTTGGCCTCAACCTTTGAAATTTGCAGAGAAACCATGGTAGTCCCAGAAGCAGCGGGTACCCTTGCACAGGTTGACATGGCATGCAGTGCAGCCATAGACACTTTCATGACGCTGATTCTTTAGGTTGCAACTTTTACATCTTCTCGTCCTAAATGTAATTTTGGCTAAACGATGTCTGACACCCTCAAAAGTCTCAGAAACTTCACTCCTACCCTCATATTTTCGCTGCTGACTTCGGTCATTGGCAAGTTTCTTTTGGAGCGCTTCTCTTTCTGCACACTTGGCCAGCTGGTATCCTAGGCGTTTACGGTAGTCTGCCTGGGAGAAGTGGCCCCCCTGAAGCCATCCGGGTGGGTTGCCTTTCCGGGTCTCTCGCAGTATTATGAAGGAGTTAATGATGGTTAAGTTGACAAGAAACCAGAATAGACGCCGCCAGTTTGTGTCCAGGACCAGTCCACCTAGTTGGTTGCAGGTCAGTAGCTGATTGCAGATGTCCACACCACGCATATTGTCCTGAAGCAGCTTGAAGGCCAGTGGTCTTGAGATGGTGGAAAGCTCTCCTGGTTTACTGGCAGACTTTCTCCACACTGTGTCAGGCTGGCCAGCCTCAGCGTTTGTGGAAAGGCAAGTCATCTCTTTTGCATCCTTCCACCTGGTACACAGCACAGGGGGGTTCTCAAATTGAACAAAATCCCCAGGGTTCTCCAGTGGAGGCTGAGTCCAGAACTCAGCAGGGATAACTGGACTTTGAGTGGGGATTGAGCTAGAGCAGTACATGCTCTTTTTATGCAACTTCTTCATGAGGGGTACACTTGCTAGCCGACTGGATATGAAGATCTGATGATGTTTATCTTCAAGACCCTCCACAAGGTAAGGCACGACCAACTCCCCCAAGTCTGTGTGCTTCTCTTGCTGCGTCAAGATCAGCAATTTATGACAGTACCCAGATTTTGAATCACACAAAAGCCATATTCGTGGCTGAGAGCCTGTACATTTCTCTCCATCGACTCCTTTCTCCTGGGCTGGCAACAAGGCCCGATCTATCGTCAAACATTTGTTTGGCTTGTAAGCTTCCTCCATACTTGTCTCTAAGATTTTCAACATGGGCTGGAAGAAAGACAACTTGCCCACACAGCAAATGCCATCCTCTGCAAGCATGCTACTCATTCGAATATGAGATCTGATCTGCTTGAAGCGTGTGGCAGACATGGTCCTGTAGAAGGTGGTACAGCTATGGTAGTGCTTCCAGGACCAGTACATCTCTAACTCAGGGAGACCTTGCACACCCATCAAAATACAGAGGCCTATGAAGCCTTTGATTTCATCGTTGCTCAGAGGGCGCCAAGTGGGGTCCCCTTTGCCTAGAGAGCGCTGATACTTGGCGTAAGCATTGGTCTCACTAACAACTTGGCTTATGAGGGTGTCTGGGAAAAGCAGCTGGAAATATTCAAGGACGTCGCTGCTCTTGGCCATGAAATACTGTGGGCCACAGTTGTCTGTGAAGTCTGGCACAGATCCCCCATCACTTGGAGTCCTCCAGTTCTCCATGGACAGCCAGTCAGGCTTTGTCTCAGCATCACTAGCTCCTTCCATTTGTGGCCCCTTCACCTCTTCTTCCTCCTCCTCCTCCTCCTCCTCAACCTGGCAGAACTCAATATCAGTCTCCAGACACTCTGTAGGGGAGGGGAGGGA
Source organism: Alestopetersius hilgendorfi (assembly GCA_037577075.1). NCBI lineage: Eukaryota > Metazoa > Chordata > Actinopteri > Characiformes > Alestidae > Alestopetersius > Alestopetersius hilgendorfi. Next base: position 18,075,932 of record JBBIGB010000006.1, read on the forward strand.
TCATAGGAACACAAGAGTTAGCCTTCGTTTCGGTGCCTTATGACCACAATCACTCCACTTTACTATCCTACACTTAATGCTGATGTGGTTCCCATGTGCCTGTTAGCTTTATGTTCAGAAGCAGATGGTAATTCCTGGGTATACAATCCTTTCGTAAAAGTTTTTGTTTTTAAATACTCCATTTTAGACATATTTTACAACTCCTTCTGGCAGCCTCCATTCACATGTTGTACTGAGAGAATTGCTTAAGCATAGATTTACCGCCCACACAATTCCCCACTGAGCTCTGACAAATTTGCTGAAATAATTCCTGTGAAATAACACCATGTGAAAAAATCTTAAAAATAAACAATTCAAGCTCAAATCATGTGACGTAATATTACACCTGTAGTGCCAACAAGGCTGTAGTAAATGTTAAATAATTTAATTCTGTCACTCAAGATCATATACAATGTTCATAAAAAATATAAAATATGCATCAAAAACCAAGAAAAAAACTCCCAAACTGTAAACAGTATTTACAAATTTGTCATAGCTAAGGTTTGAACACTTTCTGTATGTGCCTGCTTTATGAATTCTCTAGAGGCAGCTTAAGCAGCTTGAATTTATTTTCATAAATATTTCAGTCACATTATCTAGAACAGGGGTTGGTTCATTATGAATTCTAACTTGTAAGTTAAATAATGCTTGAGAAGGAAGAGGCCAACCTGTGCTGGATTTTGCCCGTCCAGAGTCAACCAAGTTTTATAGATGTAGGAGCAAGAGAAAACATTAAACTATGCTTAACTGTGCCACTTTAGAAATAGATGTGCCTAGATCAATCTAGAGCTATAAAATGTCATACAAACATTATGGTGTGATTTGTAGTATGCCATTGTGCTCCTCAGCCAGATGTGCAAACTTCTGGTTGAATTCTTTGCTCTGAATAATTGTAGTTTTGTTATTAAGTATTCAGAGTGGAGTTAGCTTAAAACGGAAAAATGACTACTCAATGGCCAGTAAGCAGTTTCCTCTGGGATTAGTAATGCTGTTCGAGTCGGATTCAAACTGCCTGGTGCACATTTATGTGACCCTTTTCTCTGCAGTGGTTTACAGCTGTGGAACCTATTCACAATGCAAGTCTACTCTCTCTCTTTTTTTAATCAGAAAAAATATATATGGCGCATAAGCAATTTTCTCTATTGTGCCTAAAGGTTAAACACTACTGGTTAAATGCCAGTTAAAAAGTCTTGAGGATCTCAAGGGCAGAAAAACCATAAATAGCTGAAACATGTCTTTATGAACACTTTGTTAAGTAAAATTCATATTTTAGGAAGTCATGATATTTAAGACAAAAATATTGCACTCTAACGTCTATATACACACACATAATTAGGCTAACAATATATCAAGTTGTACCAAGAAGTAGGTGAATACTGTAGCATGCACACAGAACACACAGGAAAACTTATCCCCACTAACACTGTAGTTCTTAAGTCACAGGACCGCAACAGTATGTTTTGTACCTCAGCATGACTGAGATGAAGCATTATAAAGTCAGTGTGTGAAATAGAGTGGAAACCAAAAGTCCAGCATTCGCTAAACAGTGTTCAAGTCATTAGTGCATATATACTAGCAATCCATTTTAGCCATAGTGGTACTGATGATAGATTTAATGTTGAAATGTTGAAGCTTTAAACGCAAAAATGTTCACAATGTTCAACAAATCGCTGAAGCATGATCCTACCACAGAGCTAAGCTTACAGTAGGTAAAATATTTTCATTTTAAAGGTAAAGCTATTGAAAATATTGTAATTTTTTTGTATAAAAGTTTTTTTTAATGATGAAACAAAGAGATTTGTTTTGGAGTCGTTTTATTGTGTTTTGAGTGAGTTTTGTCTAGTGTTTGGTGCGCCTGGTCCTGAATTCTTATTGTTTGAACATTGCCGTATAGAACATTCATTTTTTATTCTTTTGAGCTCAGATTCTGAACATAAGTTGATGAGGTTGTGGGTTTTCAGTGTCAATTTTTTCAGAGACTTTACCACAAGCATAATATAAGATCTGGTATTCCATACTGTGTTGCTATTTGAAAATAAGTTTACATATTTTACTTCTCTGGCACACTTCAGAGTCTTAGCTTTGAAATGAGTCCAACCGCAAACAATAACAACTTTGTGTGACGGAATTGTGATATTTTAAAGTTGGTACTGTAAATTCCAAGATGGGCACCAAAATAGGGGCGAAAGCTAACAGTGGGTCTTGGCATCATACTGTGATGGATAAGTGGGTCTTAATGCTGAAAAGGTTGAGAACCATTGTTTTAGAGGATGACAGATGTTTCGATAAGTTTAGATGTGGTTTTTGCATTTGGGTCAGTGTCAGTGTAGGACACCAGACACACACAGCAAAACCATTGTCAAAACTGACTATGGTAGCACAATGGTAAGAATAAGCAAGAATGCATTATTAAAGCTGGAGACACCAAATAACTTGACAGACCATAGAAAGCTAAATTACTGGATGGCCAGAGAAGATGTTTTAAAGTTTTCTATATATGAAGACAGCAGCATGAGAGGGTTTACCAATGGATGTAAAAGGTTCTTGACAGGCAGAAACATTTACACTTCCAACAGCACTGAGCAGATCACTGACAGCCAATCAAGCATTAATTTATAATGGCTACATTCAGTCCTGGCACAGTAGCACAATGGAAGATAAAAAGCATTTGGTCATGTCTCTAGGTTGCAGACTTGATGGATGGTACTTCAATAAAATGCATTTGCAGCCACTTACTAAATGGGACTATTTTAAGATTATGCTAATATGAGGGACATTAAAAAAATCTGTTCTTTCGTATTTTCATTGAAAACAGTTAAGGCTGGAAGAGTAGAGATTGGACTTGTCTGAAAGTATCATATGCTGCTGGGGAAATCAAGGTGACTATGTAGAAAAGTGATGCAATTAGTTTTTGAAATCATTAATAAAGAGTCATAAAAAGTGCAGAAACGTTTTTGAACACCCCCTATATGTCTTGTTACTTCTGGTCTTTCTATTCTAATGGATCAAAAAGGGCTGTTATTTCTATGTTGTTCACCTAGTATAGATGTAAATTAAAGCTGACATTTGACATTTCAGATCCCTTTAAATGTGCTGGTGTACAGCGCCAAACTTGCTTCCTAGTCTGTTATTTTGGCACAGATTGCTCTACACATATGTCTGTTGTTGGTTCTGCTTTAAAGCACACTCACCTTTCATAAAGAAGACACAGTAAGAGTGATCTGGGAACTGGACCAGGTGCTTAGCCATCAGGTCTCCTTGGCTAGTCTTGTAGTTACAATATGCACATGTCAGCTTTAACCAACTGTAAAAAAGTAAGCAGAAAATACCAGAACCCACAATTTAATTATATGTCAATTAAAGAACTACGCAATGCACAAACAGCTGAAAATAATAGTTACCTCACTGTACTCTTCTTAGACCGAGTTTTCTGGCTTCTGCCTGGAACATGATTGCTGAAATGAGATACAAACTCGAGTTACCACTGAGTATAACAGCCAAGTCCTTTAGTTCTGTGTAAACATTGTGACAGTTCTGCTAAATAAGTAAACTCCTCATACTTAAAATAAGTATTTTATTTTAAGTATTTTAGCTTGACTTACTTGATCATGTGGTTAGCATATGCGCGAGAGCAGCATGTGCTGTACGAGCACAGAGAGCAGTGGACATAGGTAGGGTAGTGATTGGCAAAGTCTGGGATGTCAAAGGTGCACTCCACACACTTTTGTCTTCCGAACAGTGATCTGAGGAAAAGAGCACAAAATTGCTTGTCAACCATTACTCTATGGACAAAACTCTTGTTTTTCAGGGTTAAGGCTAGGCCCCTTTCAGCGAAGGGTAATCATAATGCTTCAGCAAAACAAGACATTTTGTGCAACACCATGCTTCCAACTTTGTGTACACAGTTTGGGGAATAACCTTTACTACTGCAGCAGGACTGTGTCCCAGTGCACAAAGTGAGCTCCATAAAGACATGGTTGGGTGAGTTTGGTGTGGAAGAACTTGACTGGCCCACACAGAGCCCTGACCTCCAACACCTTTAGGATGAACAGGAACGAATTGGGACTAACTCCATGTTAAAGTCTTTGAATCAAGTCCCTGTTGGTGTAATGGCAAGATGTCCCAATACTTTTTGCCATGTCAAATGATCTGTGAATAAAATACATCTCCCAAAATGCCTGGCTTTCCATGTCTATCAACATTGTAATCGAACTAAATTGTGCTTTATTTATTTTGTTTTACCTGGCTCACCTATTTGTCCCAGGCTGCATTATAAGTACAACATAGAACAGGATAACAGAACAGAAACACTGAATTGCAGTGTGTTATATATTAGGGGACACCTGCACAGTTAGTAAATTAGTCACTTCTGGTATTAATGCTTGTCAGAAACACGAAACAAAGTCATGAGGATCCTCATTCATTTATCTTAACACTTAAGTACACTGTGGCATTGATTTAAACCGGACTGACAAGAAAGTAAAAAAGTTCACATGGTTATTAAAAACATGTAAATGAAATGTTTCTGGATGAACGATAGCTCCTTCTAGTCCACTGTACAGCTTAAGAGCTGTTTAGATGCCCTATGCCAGCACTAACATGTCAGAAACAAAGAATAAACTTACCTGTGCTCCTGGAACTTGACCAGGTAGTCATACATCTTGCTGACTTGTTTCTTCACAGTTGCAGTACTCTGTGGTGCTAGTTTAGTGTTGAGTGTGTGTGCTGAGGAGGCTTGGCCAAACTGAGCCGTCCTCTCAGTTTTGGTGGGCTCTTGACTGGTTTTGGAAGACATCTGGTCGGCAATTTTATCCTGCGCTGCATACGCCCTAATGGTCACCTAGACGGTCAAAAGTAATAATTAAACAAAATAGGTCTGGCCACAGAAAGAACAATACCAGCAACAGAGACAGAACAGCACGAACAGTACTTTGACAACATAGAAATAATTCCTGTTTCAGTGGTAAGGTTTAGTTATTAGCTTACTTTAGTCCCAGCCTGGAGCCCTTCCAGTTGACTTGGTTTTCGGAAAGTTTTGTGGTGATTCACTTTATGCTCAACCTTCTCCTTCGTGAAGAGAAACTGGAGCCGGCATTTGTTACAGTGGTAAAGTGTTGAATTCTACAAGAAAAAGTGAAACCAATTACCAATTTATGCGATATGGAAGCGTCTGTAAAGATGATTGTATGCATTTGGTATACACTACCGTTAAAAAGTTTTAGAACACCCCATTGTTTCTGTTTGTTTGTATTGAAATTCAAGCGGTTCAGTGTCTCAATGTTCATTCGGCAGAAATTTCTTCCCAACTCTGCAGCAGGAGTTCC
>JBBIGB010000006.1:18236955-18247352 GCA_037577075.1 Alestopetersius hilgendorfi
GAGGTACTGTGTCTAGAATTCGGTGTTTTATAATTTTGCTCAAAAACCCACTTTATGAAGAAGCAGTCTCTTCAGAGACTGAGTCAAATTACTGTGCTTTTTAATGACTCATCTCGTCTTATTTGCATATTGCTAGAGGGAAAAAGAGTTTCCAAGCAACCATAAATAAAAAGAGCGAGGAGATACAAAAGAGAGATGTTGTGACCCATTGCGTGTTCCTACAGTTTATTCACTAGCATTGCAGACCGTAAAGGATCATGACGAACACAGAAGTGGGCACTCAGATTCTTATCTCAGTGCTTCAGCTATGTGAGTTAAACTCTGTGTCTGAATATATTAGTGAAATTCTCAGTCAAGCAGTACATGAGACACTCTTTCTGCACGTGTGTGTGTGTGTGTGTGTGTGTGTGTGTGTGTGTGTGTGTGTGTGTGTGTGTGCATGTATATATTCATTCAGCTTAACAGCTAACTGGGTGCCATTAAAGTGTTGAAAAACCCTTGTACTGATACATGATTTTTTTGAAAATCAAGAACTATGTCATTCCATCCATGTACATTTATAGGCTGGACTATCCTGAGAAGATTCACAACTGTTTCATGTTTTCTTCACTTGGATATAATGACTTTTATTGTGCGTCACTGGATTTCCAGAGTCTGTATTATTTTAGTAACTTGGCATAGTGTGCTGTTTGTTAGTCCGACCCAGATTGCTGGTATTATTTCAGTGATAAACCTAAGTTTAGGTTCAGTAATTGGTTGAGTCATTACTCGGGCAATTATTTTTTTTACACAAGCCCAGTTTGTGTTAAATCTTTGTTTCCTTTAACAAATGAAATGAGATTTAAATTTAAAAACTGCATTTTCTCTTTGGTCAGTTTGCCTTTGTCTTATATTAAGCATTATTTGAAGATCTGAAAATGTTTAAGTGTGACAAATATGTACAATGAGGGGAAAAAATCAGGAAGAAAGCCATTTTTTAATAACAGCCAGTAAAGGAACCACATAACAAGACATGAACTGACATTTAACCTACTGAACTTGTGACGTCTGAAGCAACACTTGATCTGAACCTCTTGCAGTAACCTTTAAGATTCCCTGTGCAATCCCGTGCTTTTGAGACTCATTCCAGGGGTTGGAAAATAACTGTCAGATTGGTGCACGTTTGGTACGTCTGACCTTTCGTTAGCTGTTTAACGTTAGCTCAAATGAGGTCAAAATGAGAACACCTAAACACACCAATTAAACCTATTATTCTCAAGCCGTTTCCCAATTCGGAGCCATATCAAACATGCCTCAGGCAATAGAAGCATTCATTGCGTTCTTTTAATTGCAGAGTGGCTTGCATCGCCCAGTTCTAAGAAAAGGTCAATACATGGAAGATGTCTTCATAATGAGATTGCTTGTAATGACGTGCCAATGTGTAATCCTGATTCATATTTTTATTTCTGTGGTTATTTATCAGATTAACTTATGAAATTAATATCAGACTGTGCATAATAAACCATGAGGACAAAGAAGACCTCTCTGACTGACAGAATAAGCACAATTAAGATCAGAAGATGGTGGAAGGGCTACCATTTTCTGCGTACAAATGTCTGTAAAGACCTGTCTGAGTCTGTCTCAATCTCTTCCCTGGTTTAATTCATCCAAACAATGAGGGCAAACACAATATGTAAAATGTTAGGCAATACTTATGGATTTTTGTTTTTTGTCCATTTTAAGTCCGACTACTGAGCACCTGTTCGATCTGTTGGTGTCCGTCCAGACATTTTGGCGTTTTTTGTTTAAAAAGTCCCTCCTCAGACATAAGAAGTCTCATCAGTGGGTGACCAGAGCTCCCCCTGAGAGGACTTTGTTCACTGTAGCACATCTGAAATACCAATAGGTTGTCTTTGGCTAGCTGGCAGAGGATAGATTTTCTAGAAATATCCTGCTGTTCTCCTAAAAGGAAGCAGGCTATTTTACCAGCATCAAAGGCATCCTTGCTGGGACAAGACAAACGCTTCAGACCTTTAAAGGATTGGGTTACTGCTGTCACTGAAACACTGCTGGATCTCTTAGTCACCAGTGGCATGGCAGGGAATGAGCAGATGTCTTTTTATGTTGTTTTGAAAAGTGAGACAGGGATGAAAAATGGGGTTTGAAGTAAAAACATACACATATGCCACATACGCTGTGTTGAGTGGCATACAGGAAACTGACCTCTAGACTGACGACAGGACTGAAAAGGCTGCTTAACAGCTCTGTAGAATGTAGAAAAGGTTAGATGATTGGTGGTACATCATTTTTTAGTTTCAGAACTTAATGCAGTACCAAATATGTGCTGTATCTGTTACCTTAAACAGAAAGCACTGACTGTACAAAAACAGTTTGCTTCACTAATGGCAAAGTTGGAACAATATAATGATAAAAATGAGAATTAATACCAATTATGTAATCAAATGTCAACAGTACAAAATAGAATCAACAAGAACGTCCCCATTAAATGACACAGTGAAAAGGATACTTTGCTGAATGTAAAAAGGTCTCAATGTGCCTTTATCAGGCAAAACACTGAGTTAGAGGGCCCATTCAATAATACCCTCAATGATGGAAAATGGAAGGTTTTTCATTCAGTGTGCAAGTTACTGGAAATGGAACTTTGACCTGCTTTGTTGATTCACCACGTTCAATACAGAATTATTTTCTGCAAGACTCTGCTTGCAATCTTTTACAACAAAGAAAATGTTCGTAACAGCAGCTAAAGAAGACAGGATGGTGAATTGGTGGGTGTAGGAAAAGACAAAAAAACAAACAAACAATGCATCAGTGCCAAAGACCTCAATTATACCTGGTCACTTTATGAGACAGGTAGATGGTTTGTATCCTGTTCTGATATTAGCCACACATGTCTGCAGTCAGTCAGACTAAAAGCTGATTACTATGTGGCAAGTAATATACAAATCAACAAACAATCACCTGTGTGCACCTGATTTTTCTGTTACATTCCCAAGAAGGCAAATTTAGCACAAAACAATCCATGTTTACAAGAAGACAGCTGTTGAGAATAATTATCCTCCTGCGTTATTGCCATCATGAACTACATGCGTTAAAACACATTGTGTTGTAGCAAGACAATGAATGACAAAGCAAGGTAAAGTTGAATTAAACAAGAGATGGCTCAACCGAACATCAGGAGAGGAACTGAAAGAGCAGTGATGCCTGTGTTAACAGCAGGGGGTGCTCTGACAGATCCAGGAGGGGTTTTGGTTGTTGAATATGTCTCGGATGCTTTTACACTGCTTTAACATTCAACCACGTCTCAGGCCTCTTCTTGGAATAGTTTGAATCATAAGATTTATGTCTGTTTTAAAAGTGTCTTTACATTTGGATTAGTCTTATTCATATAAAATCCTGATCCTCAAGATACAGGAAATGACCCAGTGTAAAAGGCGTCAAAAAACACTTACATATTGATTAACTTACAGAACTGCAGTGGAGCGTCTTAGTACATCTAATATTTAACAGTCCCTTTCCATACATCTTACATGCGACTAGAAGAGACATTGCAAACACTGGCTATGCATTTAATATCATCCAAAGAAACTGCCACTAATGTGCTGCAATCCATTTTATTTCAAGTATCACAATTTACTGACCTTGCGATATTTGCACTGTGTACAAGGTATCTAGTGATATAACGTCATGATGCGTCAATGCAGTTATATAACCAGAACAAAGTGTGCTCTGTACTCTATATTTTATACAAATACAGTATAATTCAAAGTTAGGAATTATGGTACAAAAGTGTGGAATTTCTCATAACATGAAAAAGGTTTTGTCAGAGATAATTGTTTAAAATGCTTTTAATATTCTCTGTGAGGTTTCGAATGATTAGAACAAAGCTAAGAAAAAAATAGGAGTGTCCCCAAGGATGAATGGAGCTGTAGAAGACTGCCTCATATTTTAAAAGTGGAGAATAAATCTCAAAGCAGAATGTGGCAAAAATGATGATATATATTCATACATGAACACTTCATAATTTCATAATTCATAATAAATGATGAAGTTGACACAAACTTTTGCAGGGTAGTGTACTTTCGCAAAAAGGCCCAGTGTACTTTTCAGTATTGGCACAGACAGTCGGTAACCTTTAAAATAAATCTTGCTATCACCTTGCAAACAAATATCAGTTTTCTCCACATTCAAAATGACCTTTGAAATAAATGGCATACCAGCAAGGTAATACATTCAAATAGTAGTTCCTTTTCTCATAACATATGAACATGGCTTCTGAGTCCAAGCGTTGTATTAGATTTTCAGGATCTGCGCTGATAGTGAAGTGACTATCGAGAGATGTTAATCTTCCGCTTTGAGGATGAGAGGGCTCTGGCTGAGAGATCATAAAGTCGCAGATGAAAATAGAAACAGTGTGAAATTGTATAACCATGGGTGTTCCCAGTATCAATTTATCATCCTCAAAACCTTAAAGGGGACGTATTATGCAAAACTCACTTTAGTTATAGTAGGTCTATGGGCTACATGAAGTTATTTGCACAATATCACTCTCACATGAAGAGATCTCGCAGCTTTATTCTTCTCAGTTTCAGTTCCTTTCAAAACGAGTCATTTAAGGGCTCTGTGACTTTTATGCAAATAAGCTGTTGCTGGCCACGCCCCATCCAGCCGATGCTTACGAAACGAAATGAACAAGTTGGTTCAAACTTAACTGTGATAGAAACACAAAAGTCATTATTTGAAAGTTCTTAAATCTCCCTCATCTGCTGACTTGTCATGGACAGTAGATACAGATCCCCCCAGACGCTGAAGTTATCTCCATATTCACAGCTCCTTATTCAAATTTTTCGTTCCACTTTAAATAGCAGTATTTAAGGTGGAACGAAACTGATTGCTGCTTGGACACGACCATCAAAAATAAAATGGAGCCACACCATCCTTCGGTTTTCTTTGTCTGGGAGAAAGTGTAGGGATTTGTACTGTGGCGAGCTGGTGGGCAGGACTGAACTGTTGGTGTTAATGTAGGGTTCATGTTTGGGGTTATGGTGTTCCTGGCGGGCAGGACTGCTAATTGGGGTTAATTAGAGGACACTGTGTTTGGCGGGCAAACTGTGTGTGGGGGGTGATGAGCTGCACCTGAGTTACTCGGGAGAAGTTCTGTGTGAGAGAAGGTTCTGTGTGCTTTGTACTGTGTCTGTTGGAGAATAAAGTCAGAGAAAAAGACAAGTTCCCAGCATGTCGACTCACCTCCATCCATGGCCTTCCATGGCCTTCACAGTACTGTTCTTTGCAGCAAACAACATACCACTTCATGTGCAACCTACCTGTAGCCATAGCCATCACCATCTTATGCCCGTTCGTAAAACCAGCAGACAAAAATGGCCAGTCTTCAACTAATCTAGTGGGTTGGGCCTCGACAGATAAGGGGTGGTAATTTCGTCACAACGGACTCACCGTCCAAGCGTCTCGTAGGAGCATATGATTCTTGACAGCAAAATCTTTCTATTGATTCACAGAAAATGGATGAATGTTTTTTTTCGTGCTTGGAGTGTTTATAGGAGCAGTAGAAACCCAAATGAATATACAAAAGGGTGCAAAAAGTGACTATTGCATAATATAATACGTCCCCTTTAAAATAGCACTGTTAAACAGAATTATTAAGAGCTCAGTACCAGTCCTGGGTTTTCATAAGTGATGGGAAATGTTAAAAAGTGTTCATTTGCGCTGAGGTTTTTTTTTTTTTTTTTTGAAGAAAATACATTTAAAGTTCATTTAAATACAAATACAGTTGCATCAAGTAAAAGCATTTAAACTGTTACTACTGTAAAATGTTACTATTAAAATCTACATTTATTTATTGAGGCACTTCAAAGAGTTTTACAGAATTTGTTATTGAAATCTCAGTCTTTCAGTGAATTATAAAAATGATACGTATTTCAAGTCATTTTTAATACAAAACCTTACTGAGTTGTTGGTTCCGAATGTAGAAAAAAATATGCTTTTGAGTAAGGACTGCATTATCAAGAGATAAGAGAGCAGGCACAATTCGTGTCAATTTTGTCACTAGCACTAGGGCGAAAAAAACCTTAGATTTTATACTGCACAGATATTACAGAAAAACATTTCAGTGTTATATAGCATGATTGCTAAGTTTGTCTGAGGTAGGGTGGACACTGTGTTTTTTAAATGCTGAAAGAAGTGAGCCAAAATGAGCCACTCACATTGAGAAAATAGCACATGCAGGAGTTCTAACTCGATACAGTTTATTGACAAGTTGGAAATTGCAAAACAAAATCACAATAGTGTTTGAATAAAATCTGAGATGAACACAAAGTCTACATCAGACAGTTCATGAAGAAGAATGAGTCCAGAGACAGGACTGCTAGTCCAAAACTCTGCGTGTGAATAGCTGCCATCCTTCAGTGTGCAGGGTGCTGGTTCAGGTGTGTTGAAAGCAGGCTGGATCTGTACTGTAAAACAACACAAAAAACAGTCCGTTGGCATGTTAGTGAATGGACAAAAAGCTCCGGGTCCAACTGGACTTAAACACTACAAGTTAATAAGACACAGGTGAGGCTGATGAGGGAGAAACCAGTACTCCAAAGACAGGGAAGGCTGGAGGTGTGGCAGCCATTTGTTGTAGGCAACAGTTTATTAGTAAAAAAAACAATTAACAGAAAGTAACATTTCTTTTGATGTGATTTATATCAATCAAGGACTACCTGAAGGTCTGCCTCACCTTTTATGTGAATGATTGGCTTAAAAAAACACAGATGACTTGGGCTACTATCTGCTTTGAGCCAAACTTTTACCAACTTTTACCAAATCTTATCAGTGCAGTGTGCATAAAACAATGCAAAACATACACTATATGGACACAAGTATTAGGACGTCTAACCATTACATCTAGGGAGACGTTAATGACAGTGCATTCGAATACACAGACTTTAATATGAAGTTGGTCCCCACTTTACAGCTAGAAGGCTATACACAAGATTTTGCAGTTTCTGTGTGAATGTTTGCCCATTCGTTGTGTAGAGCATTTATGAGGTCATACACTAATGTTGGACGAGAAAGCCTGGCTCAGAAACTCTGTTCCAGTTCATCCAGGTCAGGACTCTGTGTGGGTCAATCAGGTTCTTCCACACCTTCCAACTCTTTATGTTGTAAATCTTCCAATGTCTTTATGGAGCTTGCTTTGTGCACTGGGGCACAGTCATGCTGGAATAGAAAAGGATCTTCTCTAAACTGTGTCCTCAAAGCATAGTGTTGTCCAAAACGTCTTGGTATGCTGAAGCACTAAGATTGCCCTTCAGTGGTTGGCAAGATGAAAATTCTAAGTTCTGCCAGAAAAGAGTTGCAAGAGCTCAGGTGTCGGATCTAAAAACTGGTGTTGGATCTGAGTACTGGGTAATAAGATATTGGATCAATGCATTCCTTCTTACATCATTTGCTTATGCAGATGTTCATATTTTTATTTTCTATATTCAAAGACAGACCATAATACTTGTTTAGGTACAAATTCCGAAGGTTCATTTATGTACATAACACATTAGTGCATCCCCCATAAGTACATGCCAATTCTAAATTCAACTCTATGGCAGAAATCCATAATGGTTGGGATAACTGATGAAATGCCGGATATTAGAGGACACGTTCAAAACTCATTAAATGTTGTGATGAATCCCTTCCTATGACTACTACTATTGCCATTTCGTTCTTCATTCCACTCACACTTCTCTTTTGCTTTGATTCATGGGGCAAAAACCTCATTTCTGGCAAATCTTTTCTTTACAGCATGTGCTCTGGCTTCCCGTGGATTAATTGGGAATTTTATTTCAGGTGCTGCTTACTGCAGGCATATCATTTCCCTCTGACACGCACCTGCTGCCCACCAAGGTCATTTAAGCTAATGTGCAGGAGGCTTCGACAGCCCCGGAATTATGAAGACAAAGGAAATATCGCTAAAAGACAAAAGAGATGATCTTAAAAAATAATACATAAAAAAGTTATGATCTTTGTTATATCACTAATGGTGACATTGGGCCACCTCTTTATTCATCAGTCTCCTTCAGTCTTCATATGATGTGTTCATTTATCCTGTGTGTAGAGCAGCTCATTTTCAGTGTGCTGATTTTGAAAATTAATGACTTATTGATTATCTTACTAGAGGAGCCCGAGTAGGGGGTGGGATAAGGATGCGGAACACAGGGGATCCCAGAACGAGTTTCTTAAAACATCCTCAAAACCCCAAACAACGTTAAATGTTTGAAATATGTATGTATTTGTGATAAATGATGTTCAGCTCATCTTGTTTCCCCTCCTGACAAACACTTTGTTTCTGATCCCCACCTCCCTCCATGAGCCACTAAATCATGAGCATGTCCTATTCATGTTTTTATGCAATTTGCTTTAAGAGTAGCTTTTGGTCACATGTTATGCCTGCAGAAACGGTCCTAAACTCTGCTATGCAAGTAATTGTAAGGCCAGGTACAGAATTAGAGGTGGTGTCCAAGTCAAATGCTACCAGACAGCCCTCTTCAGATTAAAGCTCCGGGCCATAGGGCGGAGATCTAGATCAGTTCCCAACCTGTTGTCCAAGTTTGTCTGCACTGAGTTTACCAAAATTAATCACTTTATTCTTTTTGTGCATCTATGTGGGAAGGAGTTGGGGGGCCTGGCTTGTTTTGGACACAGGCAAGGGGGGGCTTCAAGGATAAAAGTTTGAGTACTAGGCTTCCTGGTACTATATATAGACCTACAGGACTATGTTCCGGTGCAAAGTATACAAGCCCTACCTAGTTACTGACCGTATTTCTCTGTGTTCTGACTGTGTTTGCTTCTTTGACCCGTTTCTGGAACTTGCATTTTTTCTTGTGGATGTAATTTTGGCTGCCTTTTGTCGGATTTTCTGGTTTTTGGACTCTTTTTGTCACACGCACCAGGTCACGCGACGTCACGAGGTCTTGGAGATGATGTCACGGCAGGTATATAAACAGGAAGTAAGTGTACACCTGCACACTGACATTGGATCGCATCCATGCAATGTGTCGCCCTTCCTACTCAACTCAACCTGTCCCTCCGGTACCGTGAGTACTCTTCAGAGTCTGTTTATTACCTGTCTGTGTGTGTGTTCAGAACGCGGGTTCATCTTGGTTGAATCCTAACTCCCTTGGGAGCGTTCTGAGATTAACTGAGTGGCTTACCTGCTCTCTTGTGTGTCTCACGTCTGAGTTCTTCCTCCATGCTACAAACCGGGCACAGTACACCAAATATTCTTGTCTTCACTGTGACACTTTTCTACATTGTTGGATTTCTGCCTTTTTTGGACCTTGTATTGCAATAAACGTTCTATTTTTATATTCTGTGTTTGGGTCTATATCTGTGTTTGTTACAGTAATGGGGAATTATCATCATGCAAACACTGACATTTTATTGTAATACCTGTTCACAGTTGAAGCTCTTAACAGACAATGCTTATTTTAGATGTTACAGGTTGAACTCCTTCAGTAAGTATTTAAACATAAAGTCTGTCTTTAAATGTTAGTGAAGACTGTTGTCTTACTCAGAGTGCTGCCTAGCTTGTAAAGACAGAATATGGCCCACAAAGGGTGTGTTAATATCAGCAAAAAAAGAGTCTGATTCAGTCACTAACACAGAAGTGATGTGATGCAGAAACAAACAGCAAATCCATATAGCCTTTTTAATCACCTGCCTTTTACAAAAATGCAATAAGTCAGATATGGTCAATTTGATGGAAAGTGAACTGGCAAAGTAAATGTATTTTTTACTAGGTATCCTTTAAATTAGCCAAATCCTGTCACGTTTAAAGGAGGCCTTCTCTCCCCACAAATTTTGTTAAAACCCACCCACCAACTCAGTGAATAGTTGTTAATGAGCTGCTGGATCAAATGTGTTCCTAGTAGGGTTAAAAGACTCATATAATGGGAAAGTTTTGCACCAATTAAGGATCTTTTTTTGGAACTGCATGCCCAGGCCAAGGACCATTTAGGAACTGTTGTTTTCGAAGAGTCTACTCTGAAAAGCATGCCTTGAACGTAAAATATTCTTCCCAGATTATTCACCTCATGTTGGAAGAGAAGTTGACCTTTCTGCCTGTCTTGCAGTTTCTCATGATCAAAACATCCTTCCACAGCTTGCTGGTTGCCAGAGCTAATTGACAATGTGTAGTCTAAAAGGCTAAAAGTGAGCCAGAGGCCAAGGCAATAAGGGCTCCTTTGATGGAGCACAAAGCCTCAAGAAGCTGGAAAATGGCGTCCAGTCATTTAGCCAACCTCCTCGCTGTACAATTCAGAAAAGTGTAAGTGCTCTCTCTCTCTCTCTCTCTCTCTCTCTCTCTCTCTCTCTCTCTCTCTCTCTCTCTCTCTCTCTCTCTCTCT
>JBBIGB010000006.1:18262497-18273337 GCA_037577075.1 Alestopetersius hilgendorfi
TCTGCCAGAGGGCAGCAGGTCAAAGAGTCTGTGTCCAGGGTGTGAGGGGTCTGTGATGATTTTGCCTGCCCTTTTCCAGAATCCTCAACCTTTGCAGTTTTCCCCCTTAATTTTCCTTTAATTGGGAAATAAATGTCAAAATTTAAGTAATTTTAAGGGGTAAAATTAAGGCATTTGGTCTCGTAGTTCTATGTTATGTGGTGTTTTGTTTACAAGCAAATATACAAATACTGTTTTAAAGTTTTTAATGATTGGCTTTGGTACTTAAGATTTTTGCTCAGTATTGCAATCAGGAGAGTGGAAGTTGTAAAGTATGTGGCCTGAGAGCCAGTCTAAGAGTGTGGTATAATCACAGCTGTTCTAAGCGAGGCTCACCGACTGGACTGATATGCCTTGCTGCAGTTATCAGCCTTTGACAGGCCAGTGTAATCATCAGGGGAGTAAAGGCTTTTTTATCTGCTGGCCACTGGCCATATCAGGCCACTGACAGCAGCCAGAGGGGCTAATGAACACTAATGAATCTCCCAGGAGGCAAAAGCAGACATCTGCACTAATAACCAGTCTTCCCTCCAAGACATGCTGAAGCAGCACCTCATCGATTAGTTGGAACATGTTAACTTCAGAACATTTACAGCCCGTTCATGACATAAAAGTACATAATGTGCTAAGCCTTTCAAACTCAGATACTGTGTTGCAGATCAATTTCTACCCTATTAGTAAGCAAAATAAGACCAAAATGAGTCACAAAGGGGCAGGTTATATATATATTTTTTATTGTTTGTATCAATCATTATATTAGAAATATTATGAAGGCAATTCTGATACTGATTGTATCTATGGAGAGTAAAAAATTAACGATTAAATGTGTTACAGTTGGCTTGATGTATATTGTGAGAGATCAGTGACTGGTCTTACAGGTAATTACGACTTGTTTTAATGTTGCCACCAGTGAGGTGTTTTTTATCAATGGTAATCCAATTTAATGGGTTAGTGGCTGCAATATCATAAGCATAGACAAATCATTGATGTATACTGATCACCCACCATATTAAAACCACACACAGGGGAAGTGACTAACATTTACACCTATAAGTGACTGGGATTTATTAGGCAGAAAATTCTTAAAGTTGATGTATTGGATAAAGGAAAACAGATGGGTAAATCTCCCAGATCTTGTGGCGTGTTCCCAGTATGCAATTGATAATACCTTCCGAAAGTGACCCAAGGTAGGATCACCGGTGAACTGGCGACAAAGTAATTGGCACCCAGGGCTCATTGATAAGGGGAGCAAAGGCTAGCCCGTCTGATCTGATTCCACAAAAGAGCTACTGTAGCACAAACTGCTAAAACAATTCAATGCCAGCTACAACAGAAAGGTGTTGAAACCACTTTACATAGCTGCAAACTGGTCAAAGTGCACATGCTAACTCTTGTCCATCACTGAATTTGCCTTCACATGAATATCAGAACTGATCTGTCTATTTATTTGGTGTAAACATGGTGTGGGGAAGTGTATTTCTACAAGTATGTGAAGTAGAAAAGCAAAGCTGTGACTGTATTGTTTCATGCTGTAACTTCTTTCATATTTCCTCGTGAGACAAAATCAAAAGAAAACCAGAATAATAAAATACTAAACTATCTGTATGCATAAATAAATATAATCTGGATGAGAAACAACCCTGGGAGAAAAGAAAGATGTGAAAATGGTGGAGTGGGGAAAAAAACGCAACAAGCAAGATATGGCAGTAATGTAGTTACATCAAATATATCCTAGAAATGGGGTGCGTGCCCTATATGGCTATTTCAAAGCTTTCAGCCCTATTCAGCTGCACGCTACCTGCTGTACAGAGAAATGTCAGGAAAATTTAATTTATAAGAGTGGAGTGAAAGTGCTGTCTCTTGAAAGCAGCAGTATTAGCAACCTCAGGTATTAAAGCAAGCTCCATCAAAGGCAAAATGTTCCAACAAGATGTCCATAGCAGTATTAAAATGTTCACACAACTTTCCTATAGGTCAGTAAATTAATTAACTGGCTACACTCTATGGAACAACGTTGGGTAGCAAAACTGAGTGTTGGTTGCTCAGGCTGGTACAGAGTGGTACTATTAATGGTATGTCAGTATAATTTGTTTCTATATTTCTATATTTCGTTGCAGTTTTAAGTTTTAGCCAGTGGAGCAAATAAGGATGACACACTTGCAGGAGATATTTTAACAGCTTTAAATCAGAAACTGGCAGGAAAACAAGGAAATGAAAATGACCAATCTGTCATGCGAGGATTAATCCTGTAATGTGAAGGATATGATGAGTTCTCTGCCCAGATGGAGTGCAGTAGCCAGGTACAGGGACCTTCTTCTCTACCAGCTTACATTATAGACAGGTGAACAGACAGACCGTCTGACAGAGAGAACACTTAACCAGCTGGAAGGCACGATGGTGAACAGAAAACAACCGCAGCCTTGAACTAGGCTTAAGTATTTGAAACAGACAGACTTTAACATGGAGTTGGTCCCCACTTTGTAGCTACAACAGTTTCCACTCTTTTTGGAAGACTTTCCACAAGATTTTGGTTTCTGTGGAAATGTATGTCTATACATCCTGGAAAGCCTTTTTGAGATTAGGCATCCCAAAGGTGCTGGAGGGGATTAAGGTCAGGGCTCTGTGTGGACCAGTCAAGTTCCACACAAAACTTATCCAGCCATGTCTTTATGGCACTTGCATTGTGCACTGGGACACAGTCATGCTGAAATAAAAATGGTTCCTCCCCAAACTGTGTCCACAAAGTTGGAAGCATGACATTATCCAAAGCGTCTTGGAAGTAAGGGGTCTAACCCAAACCCTGATAATCAGTTGTGTCCCAATACTTTTGTCCATAGAGCGTAACTGGACTTTAACTGGACAAGATTGCCCAACCTTGATCTAAAGACCACTGTTGTATTTTTGCATTGTTTCTACCACAGGGGACTCAAATTTACCACAGTAATACACCCTTTAACAATTCAGGTGTTTCACTTGACAAGAAGGAAATGTTTGCTACATTGGAGCAGAAGCGGTCAGGCATCTGTCAAGGGGTGGGAGATATTAGACGGCAAGAGAACAGTCTGTTCTTGAAATTGATGTGCTAGAAGCAGGAAAATGGGCATCACAGCAAAACTGACAAGGGCGAAACTGTGATGGTTAGACAACTGGGTCAGAGCATCTCCAAACAACAGGTCTTGTGTAGGGTATGAATTGCTACCTGCCTACAAAAAACAGTTTAAGGAAGACCAATCGTGAACAACAGGGTTAAGGGTCCCCAAAGTTCCACATGGTGAGCAAGAGCAAACCTGCCTGGTGTAAGAGAATGTTCCTGGGCCTTGAAGTTCTGTTCATCCCTGAACTCAACTTCTTTCTCTCCTAACACAGTTCTTATACACACTGAACTGTTCCACCTTAAACGGCCACTAATTATTATATATAGCACACCTGTCCTCTGTCCTACTACTGCTATTATTTCCACAATTATTATTTATTGCCATGCACTCCTACTCTGCATTTGTGCACACCAAACAACTCTGCCGCTGGATTACAGTACCTGTCATAACTTTGTGTTCATTCAAATGTCGACCACACAGAATGTTGTCTTGTCCTGGAGCTTTTCTTGCACTGTCTCTCCCGTTGTCTTTGCTCCCTGCATTTTGTCCTGTTTGCAATTATGTAGTCTGCCGATGTTTCTGTTGTTGTTCTTGTGTTGCACCATGGTCCCGGGGGTACACTGTCTCATTTCACTGTGTATATGGCTGTAATGACAATAAACCTTTTTGACTTGACATGACTTGACATTTATTGATTTCAACCAGGATAATTTCACCATCCATATATTACTTAATTATTGGCTAGATCCCTTCATATTTTTGTGTTTTCATAAACTACCTCACAAGACACCAGACTTAGTTCCTAAGTATACTGGTATTATACCTAATTATTACAGGTATACTGATTGCATGGTTCAAAGAAGAACAACTGTTGAATGAGTGACCAGGTCATGGCTAATTCATGCACAAAGAGTCTTGTCTGATCTCTACGAGCCACTGTTGCACAAATTGCTAAAAAAAAAAAAAAGTTTACACTGATCAGATATAGGTGGTTGCAAATAGGTGTGGGGGTGGTCACAGCACTTTTACTGATTGCTGTCTCATGTTTTGTGGGCTGAAAGTGTTTTCTGACACTGACTTGAGAATAGATGGATCTCAGCAGCACACAGTTCAGCTTGTACCGAAATCCAAGGTATAGAGCCAAATATCAGGATTTCCTGCTTGTTTCTGAGGACTGGTTGAAAACCACTGCCTTAGCCAACACTTATGTTTTCTGCTGATGGTCTGTGATAAAATAAGTTAGGTCCACTGTGTGGCCAGTGAATTGTCTAGTCATTTCAAAAAGTCTGTTTGCCATTTTTGAAAAGATTCAGATTTTTATTACATACTGTACGGCCAGTAAGAAGTAAGAAACATAAACAAATTACTAAGTAGAAATACTCTTTTTCATCTGTCCCCTTAAAACCCAGCTCATGGCCACCCAGGGAGCCTCAGCCCTCTGGTTGAGGAACTGTTATAGGAACAAATTTGATTTTACATTTACATGTTAGCATATAATTGCTGTATTGTTGTTTGCTAAATTCATACTGACTTGTGGCAGACCCAGAGTTACTAGACAATGGCATACAGAAAAAATGTCCCAATTAGCTTTGAACAAGCTTGGCAGCCACTTTAGCCTCCTGCTCTCAGACCTCTTGCAAACAGGACTTAAATAGTAGATTTTAAAAGGTCTAGTTTTCTTCGAGTTTACTTTATAGGCTATGTTTTTATGATCACGTGAGCTGCACCCCACAGTACATTAGTGTAATGTTGGGATGCTAGTCACACGCACGTAAAGTCTGGAGCTGTGTGGATGGCATATTAACATTTGCTCTGTCGTCAATTTATAATGTAAGTAATAGTCGTAAGACCTACTAACCTCTATAATTCTGGGACAACTATTAGAATTTATTACAGTTAGTGTTTATATAAATGTCCATATCAAATTTAGCCACCACTAAATTTTAACTATGGCTGTAATGGTTGTCTGTTTATAAGCTTTTACAGATGCCCAATTTAGCCATAACAGTAAAACAGATCTGATTAATTGAAGTGAGGACTCCATGAGACCTCTGAAGGTGTGCTCTGGTATCTGGCAGCTTGATGTTAGCAGCAAGTTGTGAGGTGGGGCCTCCATTTACTGGTTCAGTTTGTCCAGCATGTTCCACAGATGCTCAGAGGAGATCTGGGCAATTTGAAGGCAAGTCAATACCTTGTTTCAGCAACTTGTGTCTCAGAAGGTCTTCTGTGGGATCGCACTTCACAAGATAGTCTTCTTATGCATTACATGCATAAATCAGCCTTAAGCAACCATGACCCTCTTACCAGTTCATTGGTTGTCCTTTCTTGGACCGTTTATTTATAGGTATTAAATAAATGGTCCAAGAAATGGTACAGACTGGGAGCGCAGAGTGGCAGTGCCCTATAAACGCTCTCTTTACCCTCATGTTTTAGAATCATAAGCACTTTCTAGATTTTGCACATTTAAACTTCAGATGCATTTTATTTCCTTCTCATGTTTTCATTCTCTTTTTTATCTTGATTTTATGTAAAGCCTTTATGTTTCTTTAGAGAACTCAGTACAGGGGGTTATCGGGAAACAGTCTCGACATATGATGTTTACGACCTTCACTACCATAACTAGTTTGGTTGTGCACGGTGGAAGAATACACTGTATACGCAGAACATGCAGTAACACTGCATATGAGTGCGCACTGCATCCCCAGTGCAATTTTGGACTGTTAAAAGTGCAAGCTTTTTACACTCATTTTTTGTCATTTTTTTCTGTTATTACAGTACAGTGTACAAGAACAGTATATTTATGTCCTTTTCCTTTTTCTGTGGCTTAGTTGTGGCTTTTAAGCTCTAGATTATGATTTCACAGCTTTGTTAGGACAGGTGAGTGACTTAGGCTATAGTGTTTTTCAACTGTGTCATAACTCAAGGACCCGCTGTATATGAATGCATCATGATATTTGACTCTGCTGGATGGAAGGAGCAGTGTGGAACATTCTAAAGGCCAGAAGGGTGATTTTACTTTTGCCATTTCCAGTGAACACATGCCATGCCTTAATGAGTTTTAAATCAATTTGTGGAGAATTCAGATGAACTTAGAACTTGATGTAGAAACTGATTTATGTTTGCCAATCATCAGGCTCTTGTGCTGGGCATATTATTTATTAAACGCTATTTGAGACATGGTCTGTATTCAATAGTATTGGCAGTAGCAACATTACCCTCCTTGTCTCTAGACTGCAGTTTGAGTAGCATAGGGGATAACACTACCCACCCCCAGTAGACTGGGACCTGATTTACTGCTTAGCGAGCACCAGTAAGCATCGATTAGATTGTGTGATGTTCTGAATAAAATTTCCAGCAAATGCTATAGATATAATATTCACTAAATTCCCACCTTTTAATACTTTCTTGATGGCCCATTGTTGAATAAAGAAAACAAACCAGTTAAGGATAACTGCAAAAACAGCTGCTGAGAAACAGATGAATCAAATTCCCTTTTTTTTTTACAGGATGTCTCACGATTTTTTAAGAAACATGAACTAAAATGAGTAAACTAAACAGACACAACTAGTTTCAGGTGTTTTTTTTTTTAAATAAAAGGATGAGAAATTAAAGCAGGGAAGGTACTTGGCCCTCGGACAGGATATTGTCCTCTGCAGGAAATGAAACTCACAATGAAAAATACACCCCATAAGATTGCCTTTTCTTTTTTTTATTTCTTTTTCTGTATGTATTACACAAACACGAGGCAATAAAGCATATGTTTGAGAGTGTAGTGATGTATGTAAACAGACTTTCACTAAGATGCGAAGATGATTGTGAGCACATCTTGTCGACTGGAGAGGGCCGAGTAATGAAACATCCCTCCTTTTTTATGAAGTTCCTTTTAAGTTGTCTCCCATTTGCCAGGTAGAAATTGGAATTTGACAAGAAGGGAATGTATTATGAATAGGCTGGATCTGCCTCTCCTTATTACTGCCAGTGCCTGACTGCTTTAGCCAAGCCCCAGTGCCTGTGAGTCATCTGCACACTCAACTCAAGCCCCACTTTTCTTTATTAGCATGAAAGGTTTTCTGGCACCTGCTCACCAAAGAGCTGCCTCGCAAAAGCATTCATTTGTAGCTTCAGTGGCCACATTACTAAAAAAAAATCTAAGGTTGGTACAGATGCCATTATTTGTAATTGACTGCATACCTTGAATTTTACTTCGATCTTGAATAACATGCCACTGGAAGGGGGCAGACACTTCAGATTCAGACTGAAAAAGTTGAAACATTAATATTTGTAGAGGTCAAATCAACCGGCCCTTCACATTCTGTAGAGAAAATCAAATTAATGGATAAACAAAAATAATAATGAAAATAAGTAAATTGCATTTTTTGTTTATTCTACAAGACAAATAAGGACAAAAATCAAAACAGAGAAACAATGACAGCATGCCCTACATTTGGGTTATTTTATAGACATTTTTAATTTCTACATGATCATGTTCTAACCTCTCTATCATTTAGAATTAAAAAGGGTGTTTTTGTCACTCTGCCTGCCTGACTGATATGTAAATGATCTCGGTTCTGATTGGCAGTTCTGCATTTTACCTTATTCAGTGTGGAAGAACTTGATCCAACACCTTTGGGATGAACTGGATTGGAGATTGTGAGCCAGGCCTTCTCGTCCAACATCAATACCTGAGCTCATACATACTCTACAGAATGAATGGGCCCAGATTCCCACAGAAACTCCAAAATCTTGTAGAAAGTCATCCAAGTGGAAGCTGTTATAATGGCTTATAATAACCAACTCCATACTAAAGCTGAATGCAATATCATTAATGGTCAGGCATCTCAATACTTTTGTACTTATAATATATGTTGATTTTTTTGTCACAAAAAGTTCAGAATATGCCTTTTTACATATATAGTATCCAAATATGGGCAGTATGGACAAGAAACTTGAACATTACATACTGCATCATACATCTTGGACTTCACAAATTAGCCAAAAACTAGGTTTCCCATAAAATCCACCCTTTAAAATGTTGTCACCACAAATGATCAGTGATGCCCATAGCTGCTGCCAGCATACAACCTATGAAGTGATTATAATAATAGTCTGGGGGGTTGAAACAGTACAGTCAGGAATTGTTGTTGAATGTCCTTTGATTAAAAGACTTATTGTTTGTCTTGTGAAACGGTTGCACATTCCCCCTAATATTGTGTCTCAAATGAATGAGTGGCTGATGGCTTGGCTATTATGGCTGTGGAGCTAAGCACTATTGTTGATTTATTTTTAATGGCTTTTCCAATTATGCAAGCAACGGTATCCATTAGACGTTATTATTGACGTGTGCTGGTGCAGAAAGGAGCTGAACTGAGCTTGGGCATCACTGTGATTACTTGTAACTGCTGCTGTGTATCCAAACCCCTATATGATCTATATTCACAACAAATGCAAACGCAATTGCAAATGTGGACTAACATCTTTAAACTCTTCAGCAAATCTGTTCTCACTGTAAAATATATGTTGGCAAATAAAAGCATCTTAACTATATGTAGTGAGAGGAACTATCACCTGTTCACCTTGCAAAGTAATTAGTAAAAGGTAGTAATTAGCGCAGCTGGTATGAGTATATAAGCCCTGCTGCGTCACTGAGTCAGCCATGTATGGTGCACTGCCTTCTTACCTGGTGACGTGGTTTTATGGGATCCCGGTAGGTTTGTGCCTCGTGGGCTTCATGCCAACTTTCTCTTTCTTTGAATGAATTTTTATTTACTGACGATTTTCTTTCCAGAGCGTTACAGCTCCCTTGTTTAAGTGGTCGCTTGCGTTTCCAGCGTCGCAGGCCGAAAGTTTTGATACAGTGCGGCTTTATCCTTTCATGTATGTTTGTAACAAGGGTTTGGTCCATGGTTACAGCTTGAAAGTGTTGTTATACTCCATGCTAGCAGCTGTTCCTGTTGTTCCTGCTTCCTTGTCCATATCTCTCGTGTTAAGACCAGGTATGTTTTTCTTTTTTTCGTATAGTCTTTCGTTTTTTTGTGCCATGTCTTATAACTCATTTGCGCTTATAGTTGACCGTGACCCGGTGTGGATTGCTCCTGGATCATTCTGTGGAGGCTATTGGCTGGGCTGTGCGACCATACAAGTGTTGCTGTTTTGCCGACTTGTTTTGCCGAACTGCTGCTTTATTTTACGTCTGACCGGCTGCTTGGCTGCTTTGCTGACTGGCTACTTTGTTTCCTTTTTTTGTGATTTGTTTTAATTTATTTTCTGTAATTTGTTTTGTTTGTTGGTTTTGTACGGTTTTTTTTTTTGTTTTATTCTATGCTGATAGTTTTTTTTTTTACCCAGTTAATGACTTTTGTGAGACACTTTGTTTGCCCATCAGAGACTTGGTTAAGTTTTTGTCTCTCAGTTATGTTTATTGTTTTTGATTGACCTGTTCTGTATTAATTTGTGTATTACCGAGATATTGTGGCTAGGTTGTGCATTCTGAATTTTTCTTTGTTTTATTAATTTTTTAAAATTATTTAATTTGTTTTTTCTTTCTCTCTTGTGCGCAGGCCCTGGAGCTCTTCTGGTAGAGAAGACACTGGGTGGTGGAGTTTCATTGAGTGTGGTGGTGGTGGCCTTCACTTGGTGTGTGTGCATATGGGAGTGAATGAGCCGTGGAGCATACACTCCTAATTCGCCTGCTAGTTCCAGGATATTGTTGTTTTCCTGTTTATTGTGGATTTTTATGTTCAATGCTCTTTTAGGATAGCTTTTAGTGTTTTATGTCTTTTTAATCCATGTGGATATAATTAAAGAAGTGTTCTTGGGATTCACGTCTAGTAATTTCGGATCTGAGTCTTTGAACCTTAACAAAGGGATAAAATTAATTAATTCTCTGGGTGAAATTCCCAGAGTGGCGTTGTTGGATTTTTCTCTCTTTCCTTGCTTCTCATTGCCACATATAGAATGTAGATGAGATTGTTGTTGGGACATTCTAGAGCTATTCAACCTCATCTGCTGTATAATTTTATTCCATTTATCATATTTTCATGGAACAAAGTCACTTTTTTATTACCACTTGCATTAATAATCTGTTATTCTATTATTTCTATTATAGTTACTTTTGTTTGCTTATTATTCAGTTTGCACTATTACTATTTTATTAATATTTTTTCCCCCTTCCTAACTCTGTCTTTATTCCTCTTGTTGCAATCAGCATGTTTATCTCATATTCTTTTTAGACATTTTAGTTACATAAAGTGAACACATCAAGTTAACAAATCTCATTGCACTGGCAGGCCATTTCACTACTTTTCTACTAGTCACATGTTATTTGATGGCATTGCAGATCATTCCACTTGAGAATATAAAGAAAAGAACAAAAGGAATGACCTTATTCCATATAACTTCATAATGAGAAATATATTGAATGGGCCAATGTCATCATAAACTACATTTTCCTTTATTAAAAAATGATGTAGTTAATGTAGATGATCGATGTAGTTCATAAAGACTGTTAGTTTCAAAATGTACTAATCAATTTACTCCTGAGATCACACACACATGCGTACGCACACACATGCAAACACACACAGACTCTCGCGCACGCACACACACACACACACACACACACACACACACACACACACCCGATTAAGAACAATGTCAGGTGAAGAGAATAACACAGATTATCTCATTACAGTGGCTCCTGTCACAGG
>JBBIGB010000006.1:18273499-18284408 GCA_037577075.1 Alestopetersius hilgendorfi
GAACAGCGTTAAAAAAAATAATCTATGCCCACCTCTAATATATATATATATTGTACATCACTGCATCAGGTTCAGCTGCTTAACACCTCATTAAATCTATTTATCCCATTATTTCATAATACATTGGTAGCATGCTGAACTGAAGGCCACTGTCTTGATGCCTTGCTGTCCATGCTGTCCTATTAGTCAGAGCCTTACAAGTCAGTCTGTGGTGAAGCTTCCTGGGACCTAAATTCAAACAGTGCTAATCAACACTAACGGTATGTATCCATTTGTATTTGTTCTCACTTCATACTGTCACACTGGGTGTCTCTGCTTGCTGCTGGTGGATGTTTCTGTCCTTGTTATGAAAATGAATGAAACATTCAGGGACCCTCTGGAACATCTACAGTCTGCTTTCTTATATTTGTTAAATGTTACATCAGGGCTGTAAATATGGTTTCATGGTTTTAGCAAGTTTCTGAGTTACACTAGTAAGCTACACTAGATGGACAAAAGTATTGTCTCCCCAGTTTGTAGCTATAACAGCTTCCATTCTTCTTGGAAGGCTTTCCACAAGATTTTGGAGTTTCAGTGGGAATTTGTGAGTTCAGACACTGATGTTGGACGAGAAGGCCAGGCTCTGTTGTAGTTCACACCAAATATTGGATGGGGTTGAGGTCAGGGCTCTGTGTGGCCTAGTCAAGCTCTTCCACAATGAACTCATCCAACCATGTCTTTATGGAGCTGGGACATAGTCATGCTGGAATAGAAAAGATTCTTCCCCAAAATGTGTCCACAGTGTTGGAACCATGGCTTTGTCCAGAACTCACTGGAAGTAAGGGGCCTAGACCAAACCCTGAAAACAGGTGTGTCCCAATACTTTTATCCATATAGTGTATCTCAATAGCAAGTGACTAACCAATGAGTTTCTGGTATGGTTTGAACTTTGAATTGCCAGCTCAAACAAAATAACGTTTATCATACGGAATGCCTTTCTTCCAAATCGTCCGCAGTTCTGTGTAAGAACATGTGTAGAGTAATCTCCCGCTTTTTTCTGGGGGGTAATGTTCCAAGAGCACCTGCATATAGTGAAAAAACTCATTGTTGTGTTTTGCCAAAAAATGCCTATTTTTATAGTGTAAACCCGAAACATGTCCCCAAATATGCTACCAGAACACTTAAATGTCATTTTAAACTCAGTTTAATGCATTACCCTTAAAGAAAATGTAATAGTAAACCCGTATGCGCCTTTTAATTTAAATTCCCTGCAGAGATATGCAACTCGGAAGGTTGCGTAACAAAAATATTGGGACATCGCAATTGGGTCCCATTGTGTGAAAACATCCAGAAAAAATATATTTATTGCCACAAAAAAGCAGAAAATGCGTTATTGTGGGGATTTCCATGTAAAACTGAGTGACTGAATCCACGACTCATGATCCATATAAAACTGGGGGATTACTGTATTCATTATTATGGTTCAAAGAAGAATTAAAATGAGGGGTAGTTGTCTCCTCTCAACCATCA
This sequence comes from Alestopetersius hilgendorfi, assembly GCA_037577075.1. Taxonomy (NCBI): domain Eukaryota; kingdom Metazoa; phylum Chordata; class Actinopteri; order Characiformes; family Alestidae; genus Alestopetersius; species Alestopetersius hilgendorfi. Next base: position 18,275,009 of record JBBIGB010000006.1, read on the forward strand.
AAGAAAGTTTCATGTTTTCTCACCTTACTGCACAGCCTCAACACAACAGCTGCAATCATTTGCATACATTCTAAAATCTGAACTTTGTCACTGCAGTTTTATTTAAAGGATCATTATAAAGCTTTCAGAAATGCAAACTGATACTTTGTTGTGTAACCCAGTTAAATCCTACAGAATAAGCTGACATTCATGGAAAGAGTGGAGGACTTCTTTGTTCAGTCTGCTTATAGAATCGCATCAGATGGAATCCAATCAAGGCAGCAGAGGTGAGCATTTTCAAAGTAATCTTGTTGATTTCACCTGATGAGCAAACACATGCAGGGTGTAATTGCATAGCAGATGCACTGAGAGGGGTGATTTCCATATAATTGAATCCAGATTACATTTAATTAGTCATCTCATCTGGCAAGTGTGCATGAATGTCCCTGAAACTCTAATACAAAACCTGCAGAGTGCAGTTTTCAATGTGCTGAAAAGACATTTAAAACAAACAAAATAATAGGAATGTAATAGATTTTTGTTTCTTCTTGATGCCTGACCATTGGATGGGTTTGTGGAATGTCATCAGCAGCACACTTAATTTAATCCAAGTATTGATTAAGCCACTCCAGGTATTTAATGATAACCGTGGGTAAAACTGGCCTTCCATGAGGAGGGGTCAGAAAATGGTAAAAGTAATGCATTTAAAAAACTTGAAATCACTCTTTTCTGTATTAATGTATGTAAGATAAAATAAGATAAACCTGTATTAGTGGGAAATTTGCATTGTTACAGCACAAATGTAAGAGCAGCAAATACTATACCACAAAACAGTACAGTATAAAAAGGATGCCATGCATATAATCTGAAAATATAAACATGGACATGTGTATTGAAAGAAAGTATGTATACATAAACCTAGGTTCTTGCATGTATGTACACAATGAGTATGTATACAGTATATGTACAGAGTGGATATATATGTAAATGTAATTGTTGTTTGGTAATTGTATTTATTCTAATATTCATTTATTTTTTTAAAGGAAATGTAGTCGACATAATGCACATTTATATGCATCAGTTTCACATGTACAGGAATAGACGCTCATTATCTTAGCAAATAAACATTTTCAGACTTTTCAGTGATGAAGAGAAATCAAATGAAAACCATATCTCGGGGTGGCATTTCCATCAACAAAGAGCCAGGCAGGAGCTGGGTGATAAGCTCTAAGCTATTACTGGACACACTGGAACTATGTGTTTATTTACTGGAAATAATAAGACACTAGAAACTTCAGCCATGACCAATTTCAAGTAAAAGTTGTCTGAATTATGCAGCTTGTCATTTCTGTGTACAATTACAGCATTTATCAGAAGCCTTTATCCAAAGTGACTTCCGTTCCCTAACTACTGGGGACAGTCTCCCTGGAGCAACTTGGGATTAAGGGTCTTGCTCAGATATATAAAAAACATTGTCATGGCATATTTTGTCTTCAGACTTACCCCATGTAAAGAGCGTTAAAATGAAGCAAGAAAAGTTTTTAAATTGTTGCCAAAGTAAAACATGGTAAGGCTGAACAATTGTTTTGAATATATTCAGCCATTTTAACATCCCATTTTATAAACATTAGCTAAGACAGGCTAAGCTAGCAAAGCTATGCATTCCCGTGTTCAAGTCCGTCTCCAAACAACGTTTTGGCTAAACGTAAGCATTATAATACAGGATTTTATATTGGCCAAGTATAAACAAATTGTCATTTGACACATTTTGAGAAAGCTGTCCTGTGATGTCATCTTTGATCAATCAGTTTGTCCAGGCCACAGTTTGGAACTGACAACCATCATTTTAACTGTTTACTTAAGCTCTTGTGTCAGCCTTCCACAAACTAAGGCTGCACCACAGTGAATGGTGCCCTGGCTGGCATGGAATCCGTCAGCAGCAGCACCCACCCCACAGAACGACATAGAGAGCGGCCCTGACGCAGAATCCCATCAGCACCTCCTCACCTCCCACAAATGATCCTCATTAAAAAGAATCAAAATTCTCAGAACTAATCATGCAATAGTGTAGTAGGAACAGCGCATTATTATGAAAAATCACTTTTCTTGTACTTTTAGCTATTTTCATTTCTCTTGGTTCTGAGAGACGATCGCCACGTGCGACTGAAATTAAAAAGGTATTCTCAAAATGAAAATTCTTGTCGCATTGGCGACCATTTTAGTCGCCATCTGGAGCCCTGATATTACTGATGTGGTAACATACTTGAAAAATTGAACTCCCTTTTGGTTTCTGAGGTTGCATTTAAGAGTATCTAAATATATGGTAGTATACTGTAGTAACACACACTGGAGTGCTGTACAGGTGATTGGACACCACTTAAAAGAAGAAAGCTTTCTATCTCAAATGTTTTGTAATCACTGAAATGTGCTTGACAGAATCACATGGAATAATGAAGGCCGCATAACACATAACACAGGGTTCGCAGCCAGGCTTAGTTAGACAGGACAGTCATCTGTTCGCAGCTTGATCTTGTCCAAGCGAGTAACGAGAAAACTCTGAAAACAGATGTCCTCATAAATGAGTGAGCCAAATATAATAAAAAAATCGCTTACATAATTACATTGACAACAGTGACAGTGAATTTGAATGTGCATGTACAGGCCTTCATGTTAACTTTACACAGGTCCTTTACATTCATGGAGATTGTGTTAAATGGGACAGCAATAAAAACAAAGAGAAATTAGTATAATTTTTGTTCTAACACGGTAAGAACAAAATTATTATTATTGTCCCAGCTCTCTGGTTGAAAGAGTACTGTTCATCATTCATTTATATTGTGGCGTGCAGGAGGAACACGTGAAAGACACGGGGTGCGTGTGTGGGTTTTGGCGGGATGCGCGAGGTGAACTTGGGGGCGGCGGACTTAAACAAAGTCCGTCGCTATAGGAACTGGCGGGCTTTTGGGGCTGTGTATATAAGGGGAGGGGCGGGGTAGTTTAGTTAGTTGGAGTTGGGAGATGCTGTTGTGTGCTGTGCTGAGAAGCTTGAAAATAAAAATCCAAAAAGAACTGAAATCTACCTGCCTGCTGTCTGCTTTTTCTCACGGTCGTCACAATGCTTTAAATTGTTTGAAGTAGCTTACTTTTTTAACGAAGTACTGATGCAGAGAACAACATAAGTTTTATTATGAATTATGATGTGTGGTTACAAACATATATAATGTGTGGCAGCAGAGAAGCAGAGTCACCATCATGTGACTGGTGCTTCCTCTCTGATTGCAGGCAGCTGGGTCTCGTTTGTGCAGGAGCACGAGCAGCATATAGACTCTCACTCTTTACAATGGGGAGAGAGGATGCTGGCCCCAGAGTTACATGCACATACAGAAAGAGAGAGAAAAAGAGAGACAGGAAAAACTCTTAGTATTAAGTAGATGTTAGTAGATGTTTGGTTTTGTAAATGTGTGGTTGCTTGTGCTGGTGTTTGTTTGTGGATTCCTGAGCTATTGTGGGCTTTCTTTGTCACAGAGGCTTGGCACCTGCACTGTTCAACACCAAAAAATGAAAAGTAATAGAAATTGATGGTTGGTGGATAATACCACTTGTCTTCCACATAGTAGAGCCCACAACACTATACCAATAAGAATCATTGGGTAAGACCCTTAAAGCAACATACACTTTCATCTGAAATATGATTAAACTCTAAGTAGATCTGCATAAGAGTATCTGCTCTTGTATGTACAGGTATTATAAATACTACAATTGGGGAATGTAATGTATGGTTCTACACTGTACATCTGAAACCCCAAACCTTAATTTTGTTTCTTTGGAGCCATTCCGAGATGGACTTTCTCTGGTTGTAGAAAATATTGTGTCAGATCAAGCTGTCTGTCACCAGCTTTTGGAACAGCTGCCTATAGGACTGTCAGCACCATGTGTGCCCAGGCCTCGGTGAAGCTGGCCTCTCAGCATAATATCATGAGCAGTGACAGGACTTTGTGTGTCCCCTCCATAATACCCGGGGAAAGAGGGAAAGTCTGGCCTGATCAAACAGCGTGTTAAAAGTGGCTCAGTCATGCCCTGTAGAGTCTAGTGTTTCTGAACAGGGCAGGTAAAACTGTGAAGAAGAAAATCGAAAGTTGGTGCTCAGGAATCAGGGGCAGTGACTTAGTGGACTTGGCATTGATGTGTGAATGTTTCTGTTTAATGCCTTTGCCCCTGCTCTGACCCCTGCTGTTGTGTCTTTGATGGAGGTACTTAAAACCCAATCCAAGTCTTTCAACAGAGGGCATGTTTACATATGTTCCTAAGGCAGATTCCATATGATATTTCTGCTGTAGCTGCTTCTTTACACAGCAAACAATCAGGGTCATACCATACATGACGATAAATAAATATAGAAACAAAGGTGGGGACTTTAGAGCAGGTATTGTGCACTTCTTAACAATTGGGCATAAAGAATTGCTTTTGAAATATTTTGAAATATTTAAGATATGGATAGCTACAGTACATAGCTCAAGTAAATAATGTGACTAATAAACATCACATGTGCATATAATCAGACATAATTCATACTATTCGGTGTAAGTCTTAACAGTAGTGAACTGTGACTGTTTGAACAAGGGTTTCAGTTCTGCCCATATGTATGAAAAATAAACAAAAACAAAACAATAACACTAATTTCTCTTAATGCCCATCTCTTATTGATCATGAACATTTTTGGCTGCTCCAGATTAAACATGAAAAACTGTGACTCCATTCCATATTTTTTGAACATTAAAAGCATATATTACCTATGTTGCAATTTCACAGTGACTCTTTCAGTAAAGAGCTACTCTGGCTGTTTTCTATTTCAACTAATTGTATTTAGGCCTTTCCATAAGGCCTACACCAGGATTCACCAGTCTTACACACAAATAACTGCTGAAGTACCTGCAGGTTTCCATTCCAACCAAGCAGGAACTAATCTCACACTAATAATTAGCTGTTTGCAGATTAAAACTTACTGATTGAACAAGTGGAATGAGGTGTGCTTCTCCTGGATTGGAATGAAGAACTGCAGCCACTCTGCACCCTTTGTGAATACAGTGGTTCACCCCTAACCTGACTTTTTATGTCAACTAAAATGTAATTGGTCGAGTCATGTTCAGCTGTTATTTTGTGGCTTCCTGTGTCACTAGGTTATACATATGAGGCAATACAAAAGCCAAATTCTATTAGTCATTCATCAACATGACAAAAATAAAACAATACAGTAATTAAACATGACAAAAGGGCATTGAACTTTACAAATCAGGAAATTGCTTTAGAAAATCTACACGACTAACAATGTCTGTTTTGCTTTTAGGTGCATTTTTGTTTATTTGTTAAAATGTTCTTTGTTCATTTGTTAGTTTGCAGAAATTCTCAGGATTTCTCTGATAGTTTAGAAGACCTTGAGGGTCCCCAAATACATATTAACAATAAATAGTGTTTTTTTTGCCAGCTTTTTTATTTACCAAGCAGTTGAAAATACTCATGTTATGATCCAAGTAGGAGTGGTATTCCTTCTTTTAATTCAACAATAAAAGGCTTCCGCAGTAACAATATAAAGGAACCAATTTACACTACCAGTCAAATGTTTTGCACACCAAAGGTTTTTACTACTTATCTGTTTATTTAATTAACTGCAGATTATTATTCTTGTTAAGCACCGGAAATTTGTGGAGTAAGCGACTATAAATGAAAACTACAGTGGTTCATTGACTTACGAGTTTAATTCGTGCCGTGATGGAGCTCATAACTCAAATTACTCATATGTCAAATCAATTTTCACTAATGAAATGAAATGCCAATAATCCGTTCAGGACCTCCAAAAAACACTGCATTTTTTGTTTTTAAATAATGTGCTTATAAATAATGAATAATGTATCTCAAAAACTCATAAGTTGGAAGACTCGCAAGTCAAGGTACCACTGTATGTCAAATAAAACAAGTTTCCTGTATAAGATGGAAATGATCTGTAACAGTGCATGCCTGACATGCTATTAACTCTGGACTGTCCCTCAACTGTTTCATTCAACTGCCTGTCACTTAATAGCTCCTTATACAGTTCTGTGCAAATAATGAGAAAATAATGCTTAAAGGCTGTTTAGTACTTGGCAGTAGTTCGTGTTAAACACTAACATTACAACAAATATTAATACAGTAAATTGTGGTTTTATGTGAGGCAAAGTGTTTGCTTAACCATTTCCAGACCTCTTTCCTCATGGAAGCCCAGTTTTACTTGCAGCTCCATCAAATACCAGGTTTGGCTCTTTTTACTGCAGTAGATTAAATTAGGTTTGTTGATTATGGAATTGTATTAATTCACCCAATGACTGGAGGCACTGAGCAGAAACTTGGAACTTGCTTGCTTGTTTGTTTGCATTTATTTTAATTTTCAGCTGTGTTTTTGCTGGCAGAAAGATACTGATATAAATAGTTTCAAACTATTTGCACAGGAGCCTAAGACTTTTGCACAGTTAATGCTACTCTAAATGTGAACATATTGTAAATATATTTGCTAGTATATTTGTGAGTGGATTTTTTAGTAAATCTTAAGTAGGTAACATCCAACTTTTTAAAAAATCTCTGTGCAAAAACCGTTGACTGGTAGTGTATTATTAAGCAGTAAGGGAAAGGTGCGGCTTGCTAATATTACAAACTGGAGAGACGGGGCCTTACAGTGGGATAGGAAAGCTACATTCATACTTCAAGTGTGTTCAGGTCCATCAAAACAACTCCAATTCACCATGGTAACCATGCTGAGGGTTTACTGAATGAAAATGGGCACCAGGACACTTTTCTCAGATACTCTTCATTCTGAGAGAGAGGTTGTTTACTCAAACAGCGGGTTACAGTGCATTGTATGGCCTGGATGTACTTTACTCATTGGGTACACAAAAATAAACATCCATCAGCAGATAGAAAACAGGGTTGCGATCCTGTGTTAGCAAAATAAACGTGGTGCGTTTGTGTCAAATAGACAGAGATAACAGAAAGGGAATGAAAGAGAGACTTGAATACCTGGACAAATGTTAGAAAATTACAGGACCTTTCCATGTGTGCATACACACAGAGAGGGCACCATGTACTACATCACCTTTTTGCCCTTGCTGTTTTGTTACAGCAGAATAGAAGGAATAGAAAAGATCTCCTGTTTGGAGTTCTCTGCCACTACCGCCTGCTCTCTGGTTAGAAAGGGACACACAGGTAACCTGGCAACCACCAGACTGAAAACAGGTAGGCAGGTAAAGTCAAGAGTCAGCCAGATCCATAATCCATGCCTGCTATTACATAAATCCACTTTAGTTTTGTCGTGTTTAAATATAAATTATTACATTGTTAGTTCCATAATTCTAATTGTTAGTTAATTATTTTTAAAAAGGGGTCATTTTTTGCAGACTGTGGCTCTATTTTTCAGTTGGATTTAATGTGAGATACACCTTTTGTATGTTGTTTTGCAGGCATTTATAGTTCACAAAATATTTTTTGTGGCTAAGTAGCATCAGTCATGGGGCAGAACAATCAGAGCAAAGCAAACAGAGCTGAGATTTCATAGATTAAAATGAGCCTAGATGTTACGGTCCAGCCAGTGGCAGGCTAATAGCCACTGCTTTTTAGTTAATTTTCTGGTTCTGTTCAGTTTTGTTCATGTTTCCCCTGTGTGGTTGTAATTGTTCTAGGTTTGCTGTGTGTCTGGTCTTGTCCTGTGTCTCTTATTTTGAAGTTCTGTCTGTTTAGTTCCTGGTCTCACGTGTTCCCGGGTAGTCAGCTGTTTTCTGTTAGTCATGTCTTTAGTTCCAGCTGTCTGTAATGTGTCTGTGTCTGTGTATTTAAGGTCTGTGTCTGTCAATGTTCCCTTGTCTGTCCATCGCTTTAGAGCTCCTGATGTGTCTTCTGTAGGTTTAGCAGTTCTGATTTTGGTTTGGTTCCTGGCCCTCGAGCCTGTTTTTCTTTCTGTAAATAAATTCAAAGTCTGGCAGTGGATTCCTGGTGTCCTGCTGCTTCATGCTCACTTCCAGGTAGCTCCGGGGCGAAGCTTCAACGCTTCCCCCGTGACACTAGAGCAGAAATAAAGCACTTTGTTTTTGCATTAACAGCACCACACATGATGGTTAACAGTAGACCACTTTCAAAAAGGCCAAGTCACAGATCTGTCCATCTGTCCATATCAATATGATAGCTATAGCTAGCTCAGCTGATGGACAGTTAATATGTTACTGATGCTTTGCAACCAGAAAGACACTGAACATCAAAGGAGTAGCTCTTGAGAAAAGGATGTGTGCCTTCCCGCAGAATTTTTCCACCATAAGAAAACGCACTTGGAGTCCTCCCTAATGAATTACATTTAAATTCAGTTTACATTTTGTACTGACAGGTTCATCCTCATTTTCAACATTTTTTCCCAAAATTATGTGTTTTCCTGAAAAACAAAACCGTATGCACAATAATTATAATACATCATTAATTACAACCCACAATAAAACATCTCCCACATATAAATGCAAATGAGCTATCAAGTGAAACGTTCCTGTTTCAGGGAAACAAGTGAAACGGAATTTGTCAAATTATGACACATCATTGTTTACTGTACTTGTGACCTCCGTGGGTTCAGTCCTTTGCAACACGACATCAGTTACGACTGACACAAACTGGATGCAATATGAGGAGCTAATCCATCATGTCTTCATGCAAAATGCAGTAGTGAGCAGCTAAGGGGCCACTCTGTGGCATACAGCATTGCATTGTTTGGTCATCAATTCTATGGATGTTTGCTCGGAATTAGATGGCTCTAATGTGGTGGACGCTCCTACTGTGGATAGCTGAGGATTGCCACTGAGTTTGAAAGCCATTCTGTGGTAACGTAATTCATCATTAGTAACGTAATTACCTCAAATTGTAATAAATTAGATGCATTTGCATTAACTCGGGCATGAAATTGGAATTAAATGATGTTTCCTGTGAACTGTCTTTCATATGCTACAGCTGATAGAGGGAATATATACAGTACTGTGCAACTGTGCAACCTGAGAAAATTGTGCTTAAAGGCTGTTTACTACTGGGTAGTAGTGCTAAGCTAGTGTTAAAACACTTTACAAATACCTAGTTTGGCTCTTTTTACTTCAGTAGATTAAATTAGGTTTGTTGATTATGGAATTTTATTTATTCACCCAATGACTGGAGACACTGAGCAAAAACCTGGATCCAAACCTATGTTCTTCTAACCAGCTCACAAAATCACTGACTATGCTTTAGAAAAAAATAAGTCTTGATACTTTTTACTGCTTGCTTTTTATTACTTGTTTGTTTGCATTTATTCTAATACTCAGCTGTGAATATTAGAATAAATGCTGTCAGAAAGAAGCCCATTTCTGTTAAAAATGACTTTTGCACAGTACTG
>JBBIGB010000006.1:18284508-18299060 GCA_037577075.1 Alestopetersius hilgendorfi
GTACCTTGCTCAGGGTACCTCAGCGGTGCCTAGCAGCCTTGGGGATCGAACCCGGACTTTCTGGTCGCAGGGCGGATGCTTTAACCACTAGGCCATCCAACTGCCCTCAGGCCATCCAACTGTGAGGTGTGAGTTTTGAAGCATCATAACATTCAACCAACATTTTGTTAGTATTATCACTGTGTGGAATGTACAACCTTACAATGAACAAGTTGCAGACAAGTGCAAGGCCACATTCACCATCTAGAGGACCACTGTGCTAAGGATTAGAATTATCCTATAGCAACTGGTCATATTTCGTATTTTATTGTACAACTAAAGGCCCTGAACCTCAGCTTCCAAGTTAATAATACTCTTTGCATATTGCTGAACACACAGAAAATCCCTTAAATCAACCCCAACCTAGCAGAAACTTAACACACAGTGAAAACATTATTGATGCTTGTTACATTAGGGCTCTCTTTCACTCTTTCCTAATTGCCCCTCATTTGATGTATTATGAGGGGAGGGAGAATAAATAACCCCAGAATAATCAGTGTGAGGATCCTGGGCAGCCCTGCTCTGACATAAAAATAATGCTGTCTTTGTGCTAGAGCTGCATTTCCCCTGTGCCCTATTCCCACCCTGCGATATTCTTTAAATCTAATAATAACACATGACATTTATTTTCTCCTGTATTTATGATTGGTTAAATCTTTATCAGCAGAACGCTCTGCTGTCCAGATTGGATTCCTGCTCACAGAGTGTAAATAATTCTGAGGCCATTCCAGTCATCCTCTCTCTGTCCTCTAATCACACACATAGGCAACTCTAGACCCCAATATTGGCTCAGCTAATGGTGTGCCAGTACATGAGTTTGTTTATTTATTTTTTCTGAACAGGGAAGAAAATTGCAAGAGATTAACACAGCACTATTTGAACAGCTACCCTTTTAAGACATATGTTCAGTATGTCTGTCATGATTACTAGAATAACCTTGATCACACATTTACAAAACACCAATTAAGGATCGAAATATAGGATTTATTTTTCATGTGCATTTTTGTTGATAACAATGTCCAATCTTCAGTCCCCTGGGTTTGAGTTTGAACTGAGCCTCCAGTCTCTTGGGGGTGAGTCTGGGGCAAGTTTGCAGTCTCTTGAGTCGAGTCTCCAGTCCCTCAGGTCAAGTCTCCAGTACCTCAGGGGCAAGTCTCTCAGGTGTGAGTCTGAGTTGAGTCACTGATCTCATAAGTGTCTGAATCTGAGTTTAGCCTTCAGTCTCACAGGTGGAGTCAGAAGTCTTCAGGAGAGAGTTTGGTAATAGGTTTAGTTCAACTGTGGGCGCTGCATCATACAAATGTCCTGCAATTTAATTTTAGCCATCACAATAGCTTATTTAGCTAAAGAGGTTAGAAAATCTAGCAAAAGTTTTGGAGAGTCACACATCACATTCCTTACTAGAAATTGATTTGGATTGGCTAAAATTACTATTCTGACTACAAGTTGTGTTAGCCTCTTTCCTTTAAATGCCACACTTACTGAACATGGCAATTTGTTCGGTCCAAGAAGCTGAAGGGTTTTCAGTAATTAAATGCCCATTCTTTTAAGCCATGTCAAATCCAACACCACTGTGAGCTGCAGAGCAGGCTGCCTCAGTAATAACTTTATGATTGTAGCAAGACTGTCAGGCAAAGTTACACTCATACAGTAGGTTGGAAAGGTGATTATTTGTTTAGGGTTTAGGCAGTAAAATACAGTAATCCCCTGCTTTTCATGTGGGGTAGCGTTCCAAGAGAACCCGCGTATAGTTAAAAAAATGCCTAAATGCATTACCCTTACAGAAAATGTAAAGATAACCCCGTATTCAAATTTAAATTCCCCGCCAAAATATGCAACCGGGAGATTGCGCCACAAAAGTATTGGGACACTGTGACGAGGTAAGCATTTTTTGAAGAATAAAACCTACTCAGGCTAAAAATACAAATCAGATCTACTGAACTATGGTGTATGAAGTGTCTGAGTACTTTCCCCACTGAGATATGCAACTCGGAGGGTTGCAAGACAAAAGTATTGGCAAGTTGAACGGGTCCCCTTGTGTGAAAACATCCAGAAAAAATATTTTTATTGCCACAAAAAAGCAAAAAAGGGGGACAATATTAACAGTTCCTGCGCTATTGTGGGGATTACTGTGTAAAACTATATCCTCGAGTTCGGTTCTCGAAAAAAATCTGCGTGTGACTAAATCCTTGACTCCTGATCCACCTAAAACTGGGGGATTATTGTACATGATTTATGCTGAAATATTTGAATAATGGCCCAGCGTCTGTTGCGTTGTGCCTGGGGTATGTTGAGCGAGGCGCAGATGCAGGGTCCCATTTAATGTTTCTTATAAACAAAACACTAAAAACACCTAAGGAAATCCAAGAAGGCACCCGGGCCCAAAACCCAAGAAAAACAAACTGGAAGAAACTTGAAGACCAGTAAAGTTGAAGACATGTGTGAGGGATGCCCGACACAAGGAAATGAACAAAGGCACTTGAAATACACACAGGACTCCGAACTCAACCAACCAGTGAACACAATCACTTTCCACTAACACATGGCAGCTGACAGAACCCATGAAGCTTGACAGTAAATGCCCCATTTCAAAGTAAAAGTCCTACATATAACTGACCGGCCGCTGACCGGGAATATCACATCATCATGTGAATATTATTCTGCTCCAGAGTGCAAAAACACACACAGTCACAATTTTGCATCTCCAGTTCACCTGATATGCATGTCTTTGGTGCTGTGGAAGACACATAAACCCATTTGAGCAGAGAGAGAACTTACAAACTCCACACAGAAAGGACTCTTGGCTACTCAAGCAGGGCTTCGAATCCAGGACCTCCTTGTGGTGAGACATCAGCAAAGAAACTTTTTTCAGATGCTGTTCATTTTTTAATGCAATTACCCTCTAATAGTGATATGATTCCACAATTACTGTGAATTCTAATTGCCTTGATATTATACATCCTTGGCAATTATTCCTAGACAACTTGCATGAATGATGCATACCGTGCCACCAGAAAGTAATCACAAACCTTCAGAAAATGTGTACATTTTTTTATAGCCAAAAGCTTGTTACAGTATTTCATAAGTATTCACACCCATGGCTTAAATTTTTTTGAATGCACCTTTGGCAGCAATTACAGCCCTAAGCCTTCCTGGGTATGCCTCTACAAGCCTGGCACACCTGTTTTTGAGAATTTTCTCCCATTAAAGATCTTCTCAAGCTGCCTCAGGTTTGATGTACAGCACTGGTCGACAGCCATTTTTAAGAGACATCCAAGTAGGTCCAAGGCCAGACTCATCTAGTCATTGTCTAGTTGGAAGACAAATTGTCGCCCTTGTCTGAGTTCCAGACCACTCTGGAGCAGGTTTTTGTGAAGAATCTCTCCATATTTGACTGTCATCTTACCCTCTATGCAGACTAGTTGCCCAGTTCCTGCCACAGAAAAACATTCCCATAGCATGATGCTACCACCACCATGCTTCACAGTAGGTATAGGGTTAGCCAGAAGATGAGCAGTGTCTGTTTTTCTCCAGACATGATGCTTAGATTTCAGACCAAAAAGTTCTAATTGTGGGTTCATCACACCAAAGGATTACTCCTTTGGTTGGTCAGGCGCCCAGATCTAAGGAGCGTCCTGATGGTTCCAAACTTCTTCCATTTCTGAATAATGCAGACAACAGTGCTTTTCAATAAGTTTGTGCCTTTCCAAATCATGTTCAATCAACTGAATTTACCACAGGTGGACTTGTAGAAGCATCTCAAGGATGATTAGTGAAAATCAAATGCACCTGAGCTCAATTTTGTGTTGTAGCAAAGGGTGTGAATACTTATGTTCCTATTGTTTTAAATGTTCATGTGTCTGAAAGTAAAAAAATCTGAAAACTCTGGAGCATTTAGTATAGATTTTGTAAAAGACAACATGAAATGTGGAAGAAGTGAAGAAGTGAAGACTTTTTGGTGGCACAGTCTGTTCAACTCTCTTACTGGTTTCCGTCTGCTAACAAACAATCTAAAGAATACAATCAATTATCAATATAATGTTCTTATATATTTCTCACTGTATTTTTTAAGGGGTGTCTATCTTCGAGCTATGGTTTGATTGTTTTGCTTAAAACACTTGTATCAATATTAAAATAATAGGTTAATTACTCAAAATATTCAGTAGTGATAGCACTGGAGCGATGCCGCCCAAAACAATAACAAGAACAAGCAAGAAAGACAGCAAGACAAAGCAGGTGTAAATGTAAACATGAGACTTTTGAAGTCATTATATAGATATTTTTATTAGAAATATGACACATTCATCTTGTGCTCTGAAAACTGTACATTAACAAAGAGACCCAATTAACTAAAAAAGGGAGAGTGGAGGGGTGGTGGGAACGGAGAGGTCAGACAAGTACAGATTTTTTTTTTTCTGGAGTGACAGTCAGTGATATTAAAACACACACTGTTACATGAAGTTACAGAACACTCATATAGTCCAGTAACCTGACAAGATTTGGGGATCTCATAATCGCAATGATTTTCATAATAAGAATAACAATATTCCCCAAGCACAGTAAGAAAGATATTTATAGGCTAAAATTCATTCTGTAGAACTCTTTTTGGAAATAATTACAATGCTGTACAACAGGACTCTGAGGAGTGAGCCTTGTGCTTTCTCTATGTGAAACCATCGACTGACCACGTAATCAAACCCTTCATATTCATATACTCTTCATAGTTTTAAGATATATTCATATATACCGTGTATTTATTTACCTCAGCTTCCAGACATAATTCTATAAAAACTTGTACCCTCTGACTGCATTTATACTTTCTTATATTTTCTTTGCTTACTGTGATCAGTGCCCTCCACCGTTCTGATGAGTGTGTCAAGGCTCAGATGGATTATCCCCTTCTGATCCGGAGGGGCATACCCCATCTCTTCACACCTGAACTTGAAGGTCCCTCCTACCCCCGACAGGAGAGTCTCTGAGGCGTCCATGGATGGTTGGTGTGTGGTGGATGGCTCGTTGGCTGATTCTGGGAAATGGGGGAGGGGGGCATGGACATGGTGGTTTTGGCTCAGTAGGGCTGTGTGATCACACCCCCCACTCCATCATGGTGGGAGGACGCATGGAGCAGGCATTTCTCTGTAACGTTAACAGTCATATGCGGATGGCTTTGGCCTCTGTAGTCAGGTAGCTGAGATTTTACCACCATACCACTCACCACCGCCAAAGCAGCATAGGCATTTGCTTTTTGTGGCACATAATAATAATAATAATAATAATAATAATAATAATAATAATAATAATAATAATAATAATAATAATTCATTAGAATCTGTTAGAATCATGAGGACAGGATACTGAGTGATTGCTCATGAAATTAGGTTTCTCAGTGTTTTTTGTTGTGGCTTTCCAGACTGCTGAGAGACACTTCGAAGGCGTTGTGGATCTAGAAATTCAAATATATTTCTCCATAGTGGTCTTAAATATTTTCTGTGTAGAGATGTGTGTTTATGTGTCCAAGAAGTAGTGTAAGAAACTGAAGGCCACGCACTCAGGCTCCTCCCTCTCACAGCCTGAATTTCTATTCCCCTCCTTAGTCAGTCACTCCCCGTGTTCCCATGGCAACATCCCAGAATGCCAAAGAGGGTCGCCATAAAGTCGCCAGATCCAGCCAATCTGGTCACGCCAGGTCATTTCCATAGCAACATGTTCAGACCCAAGTGTTCCGATTCCCTTTGACATTAAAGGAAAGGCCATTCCAGCATCAAAATAAAACAAATTGTACACAGACGAAATCGCTGTTTCATTTCTTCTTTTTTCCCCCCAACTCACACACTCCTCTCACTTTCTTGGTGTACCTCTCTCTCTCTCTCTCTCTCTCTCTCTCTCTTCCCTGCCAGTGGAGCTTTTTTTTGTTCCAAGCCTATATGCAGTGCTGAAGGCCCCTCAGACCTCAGTCTGCAGGTCCATAATCTCCTGGCCCACCAGAGGGATGGTGGCGCTGGCTTTCTCCCACTCCACTGCTTGTAGCTCCAGAGGAGACGCTTGCAGTGGCTCTAGCTCCTTCCGAATCCACGATGGGGGCGAGTGTGTCTTCCTGATTCCCTCCCACGCCCGCTTACTGGGAGTCTGCTGTTTGTCCTGTTACAGAAACAAAAGTGGGGCACAATAAAGAAAAAAAATAATGATGTGAGAAAGAAAAAATATTTTATTTACACAGACAAGGTTGTAAGATTCTGTTCCGTATACTGCTAACTAATAGTTCTGTCATGGCGCCCTTAGAAATCATTAATCACATTAAACTTTTAATTCATAATTGCTCTTGCATACAGTGTAATACCAGTGGAGTGAAAGAGAAGAAGTATCTCAATTAAAACTCCCAAATGTTCAGAAATGGTCCTGACAATAAGCACTGAATAATTCATAGTTGCTAGTTGTATAAACGCCTTGATTCATGGAAAAAACAAAACACAAAAAGTTGGATATTTATTAGAGCTGAAACAATAACTTAGCGTTATTGATAATAATGGCAAAATTGATCAATACATTTTGCTGATTCTTTGTTTCAAGTGCCAAAGTGAGTTCATGCAGACATTCTGAACTGTGCACTGTTGTAGTTTTGCTTGCCAGTGCACCTCTTCAAGTCCTAGCCTTTATTTTTGAGCACTTTCCCATAAACGCACACACTAAGCTGTTCATTTATGGCACAGATTTTGTTGTTAAATTTATTTGATTCGTTTTGTTATTTAAACAATTTCTTTCACAGTTCTTCACTCTTACAAGCCTCACTTGGGCTGATAAAACACAGTCGACTCATTTGAATAAATAAAGTAATAATTAAGATAATCTTTCTTTTATTTGGTAAAATAATATAAGCATACTTCATAGAATGCTATTCTATTCTTTGATTACATTATTGGATTGTGACATTGATTCCAAAATCAATGCAGCTGAACTGCTGACTTATGATCGATGCATCACTAATCGTTTCTGAGTATTAAGCATTAAGATTATTAGTTAATAGGCTTGCAGTAAGCAGGTTAAGAAAGGAATCAAAAGCAGAGACTATTGATTGTAGAAAAAGATAAACTCTGCTTACACTAAGGTTGGTTTTATCGCTGCCTCCGGACGACACGCTCCACCGTTTCCCAGGCTTGCCGTCCACTGGGGGAGACTCTCTGTCCTTCTCCGCGTGCTGCAGTTTCCTGTTCAGGTCCTGGAACATGTCCTGGTGACGCTTCCGCGTGTGCATGATCTTCTGCGAGAGGGAACAAGAGAGGGCAAACGTTATTGGTGAATTCAGTGCAAAGCCGCTCTGATTTTCACAAGGGTAAAGAATGAGAAGAAATGGAAGGGGAGGGTGTATGTAGGTACCTCAAAGTCCAACTCTGCGTAGCGTGATTTTCGTCTCTACACAGAGAAATGTAAAACAAAAAACAACAACAAAAAAGATGGAGTTACTGTGATTGATCAGTGAGAATAAAACTGACAAAATAAAGTTTAGAGATTAGAGAAAAAAGACACGAATAGGAACGCAAAGAGAAATGGAATAAAGGAGGAGGAGGGAAGTAATATGTACGATGCTCCGCGGGTATAGTAGCTTTCTGTGAGACCTTGGCATGAGTGTGCAGTAAACAGCTTGTGACCGCGTGGCCTTTTGTTAGCCTGTCAGAAAGTGTCTGAGGAGAGTCTGACCTTCTGTCTGCTCGGCCACCACCGCAGCTGCTGCCCTGCACGGCATTGTGGGAGCATGTTTGGCCTGAGGTCAGGAGAGGCGGTCTGGGGTGTGTGCTCTGTGGTCACTGCGCTGTCCACACTAGTCGCTGGGTAACATTCAAAACGTGAGCAAGAGCTGACCTTTGGAGTAAGCTTATAGTAAACAGGCTAATTTCTCAAGCCTTGTGTCCTTTCATCATTTTTTATTAGCATTAAATGTGCGCATTAGCTAAACAAAGGTCCTCCATGCCACATATGGTGTGATTCTATAAAGCCTAAAGTTTATAGCTGCCTTTTCACACTTTGTGTTGGTGTGTTACATCGGATTTGTACATAATAAACGTTCCAGCCTTAAAGGTAAAGCTGACAGTGCATGATATGAGCAAGAAGTCCATCGATGAGCCACCGCTGTGCACTGGCCAGAGAGGAGAGGAACGGAAGGAGGACAAACTCAAACGGGGATGAGGTGAACTGAGGGGAGGGCATAATGAAAAAGAAGGGAAAAAGAATTTTCATCACAATTAAATGAACGTCAGCCCTTCTCGGAACATACCGAACGGTTTAGCCCTTGCGATGGCGCCCGTGGCGTGCAGAGTTAATGCACAGCCATTTAGAAAACAACTCTGTCACTAGCGGCATGAATAATTCAGGCAGAGCATCCTCTCTTAATTAAGCTACACGCAAACAGTGTCGCAGTAGCTAGGTTTCATCACCATACAGCCTCTAGGTAAGCTCGCACTGATACACGGGGTTTGATTAACACTCGTTCACTGTTCCGCCTGCTTACGCCAAAGGCTACCATGACCTTTCAGGAACTGATGGAACTTTGCAGGTAGCGAACTGGGTTGCTACCGTTTATAGCATCCATGCAGTTTAATTAGAACAAGACGTCTTTTTTAATGTCAAGACTGAACGTTGTCTTGTTTCAACCCATATGGATGCATAAAGAAGGCTGCAGCACATCCTTGCCTACTAATGGTCCAATAGTGAGGCACAGGGTTTA
Organism: Alestopetersius hilgendorfi; assembly: GCA_037577075.1. Classification (NCBI taxonomy): domain Eukaryota; kingdom Metazoa; phylum Chordata; class Actinopteri; order Characiformes; family Alestidae; genus Alestopetersius; species Alestopetersius hilgendorfi. Next base: position 18,293,264 of record JBBIGB010000006.1, read on the forward strand.
AAGTTTCTGAACAATGGAGTCACCACTAAGCCGTCAAAACAGAAAAGGAACGTGGCTTTAGGCCTCTCGTGAAATTTTGACCTCACAGTTGACTGTCATGCAAATAACTCTTCAACTTCTTCTTCATTTTAAGTTTCTAAGTGCTAACCTACTAGTATGGAATGCTAATGCATAAATAAACAAACAATCCCCTAAATTTGCCTCAACTGATTTGTGGTCAGACAAATTACGAGCCTAATTTATTATTTAGGCCTACGGAGTGTTAATAAATTATTTTCCACCACAATGTTCTACAGGGATGTATCAATAAGGCAGATTGTGAGGTGTTATTGGGACTCCATCACATCACAGTTTGTTTTTCAACTTCTAATACATGTATATTTGATCCTGAGCGTTCACATAGTACTATTTTGTTGGTCAATATTCTCATAGCACATGTCCAGTGGACATGAGAATATTCACCAACAAAATAGTACTATGTGAACGCTCAGGATCAAATGCTAGTGTTCCAATAAGACATCACTTCAAAATGTATGCCTAGTTTTAAAAGGAAATGATATATAATAAAGGGTAATAATTGAATATTATCATACGGGTAAGGCATTATACACATTTTGTCTGACGTCTGTTCATTTTGAATGCACAGAAGGGGTTCCGGGTTGTAATTATCCGTTGTAATTCCAACATAGGATTGATGAAATTGAAGTTGAAGGCACAACAACGAGTTAAAAAGGTGGGTTACCCTCTCACCACAAAGAGCTGCATGTCCCTATATCTTCCTTGCTAGGTTCAGAAATGGCCATTTGCATTTATGACCGGAGTGACTTACCTCCAGGGAGCTCATGGACAGTGTGGAAACGGTCTCGCTCTTTGACATCATGCCTGAATTCCCAGAGTCCCCCGGCTCACATGCACTGCTGTTAATCTGGGCCTCGCTGGAGATGTTTTGAACGGTCTGCACGGGGGAGTCCCTCTCCGTGCAGGACACGCTGACCCGCTCAGCGGGGAGGGTCTTCAGCCCGAAGCCTGGCACGGGCTCTGTGCCAGTGGGGTTGGTCAGATGGATGAGCCTGGTCTGGGGCAGCTGCTCGATGCTGATGTTGTACTTGGCCGGGTCCTCCTTGTTGGCCTTGGCTGGTCTGAGGGTGGTGGTGTTGTTGTTGTTGGGCAGAATGACGTAACTCTGTCCTCCTCCGCCCTCAGGCCCTGCGCTGCTGTCCCCTGGGCCTCGGCTCAGGTCTCCATCCAGCTGCTTGAAAAGCTCTCCATCGCAAATGTATATGGACTTGGCTCCAGGTAACTCTGTGCTGACCCCCGCGATGGCTCCCTTCTCACGCCGCAGTGTGAGAGTGTGGCTGGCGTAGTCGGCCATGTTCTGCAGGTGAACTTTGGCCATGCTGGCTGGCATGGTGTTGAAGTTGGATCCTTTCTGCAGAGTGAGCTGCTGAGGAGCCAACTTCTCTTCTCCCTGGAGAGAGGAACGCTTCAGAGTGCCTGAAAGAGAAAAAAAAAAGTCAAAACATCACTCTCAGAAGAGAATGGAGGAGAGTACTTGAAAAGTAGTCATCCTGTGCAAGGACAGGCAGAATGTCCATAACATAACATCTGATTTAAAACTTCTCTTTGCAATACAGTGCATACTAGATACAACCGTGACAGCCCCATCAGGGCTCATTATTTACAGCATGGAGATCTAAATTATAATTATAATTTGGTCATTATAGAATGACCGAATCTGATCAAATATGAGCTGTAAAATGATTTGATGACTACATTTCAGTGCTAAAGTCAGAGACCATCCTTAGATCTATTTAAAAAGCAATAAGGAACACATCATGAATTATTCAACATCATAAAAAATCTTATGTATCTTACATATGGTTGATAGCAGCCTAGTGGGTAAAACACTTATCTGTAAACCAGGTGACCATAAAGCTGCAGGTTCAAACCCCCACTTTCAACCACTGTGCTTTTGAGCACAACACTTAACACCCAATTGCTCCAAGGGGACCCTCCCTGTGACTAATGATTTTAAGTCGCTCTGAATAAGACAAATGCCGTAAATGTAAATATATATATGACAGTGAATTGGACACACGCTTGAACAACTAAATATTACACAAATGATTACAGTGGCCATTTCTTCAGGACTCTTTTCAGGATATTTCTCCAGGCTTGCTGTAAACAAAGCTAGAGTCATTTTTACTTGGACACATGATAGAAGCTGCTGTAGGGAAATTAGTGACTAAGTGCTAGGGGCTTCTTAATGGAAAATTGCTAAAATTGTTAGAACCCACCATGTTATTCCAAACATAATAAGCCATGCTATTAAATAGGTGCTACAAAATGTGACTGTAAAATACCAGAACACAATCATCTTTTATGTACCTGTGTAGACTGCCAAGATAATTTACTATGTCCATTCAACTTTAATTCAGTCATGTTGTGCGTACACGTACACACACACACACACACACACGCGCACACACAAACCTGACAGGACTATACCGATATGCTAGTGTGTGTCTCAGCTATAGTACGTCTCCAGATGCCAGTGTGATATCTCATCCAGAGAGATAATCGGATTCCCACCCTTGATGGATATCAGAGAGGAGAGTGCTGTTTGGTGGTGAGACGTCGGAAGGGACTTAATTAGGAGCGGCCAGCGGATCTGTGGCGCAGCAAGGGAGCAGGCAGCCCTATTTACCTGAGTATTACAACTCAGTGGTGAGCACATCACACTCCGAATCTGCTGGCTGAAATTGAATTAGGGGTATGTAATGTGGTGTTTTCCTTGTCAAAACAGCTGGCCACACTCTTGAAAGGCTGTCAGAGTGGAACGCGACGCGTGAAACATTTCGCCAAAAAGGAAGAGCTTCTCACTTAGAAGCACTGAAATAAGACTGAAAAATGAATGTCTTACCTGATCTACAGGCCATGTCCACGTCCTTCTCAAAGTCAGTCTGAAAGACATAAAAGCAGCTTTAGTAGGAAACTGCTTTGTTACTTGATTAAGTAACTGAATACCAAGAAGAGTTCAGATATCGGCACGTTAGTTAAACCATGGCTGGGACAGTAGTTTCCTAGCCAAGTAACATCCATACATTCGAGTTAATTACCATAAGCTGAGCAAATGGCATCAATGAAAATTTATACATATGACAGTGAATTGCACACACACCTCGACAATTAAACATGATATAAAATGATTCTGACTGCAGTATCTTAGTTAAATAGTTGACATGGATTTAAGCTGTTTTTCAGGTAAGCTGTTTTTATTCTTGGATCTCAGCTCACTTTAAAGACGTCTGTAGCTGTTATTTAGACTAGCTGCTCTTAGTCATTGCTGCTCCACTGTTCACATTGTTTGTATGTATGTATGTATGTATGTATGTGTGAATATGTATGTATATGCATATGCTTGTACATATGTGTGTATATATATGTGCATGTGTTTTTTTTCGTTTAGTTTTTTTTCCCCAGTTCCCCTACTTTCCCAAAAGGCTCAGCCTTTGCTAGGCCACAGTTGTAAATAAGAAACCTGTCCTTAATCTGTCTTGCCTGGTTAAATAAAGGTAAATAAATAAATAAATAAACAGTTGTGGACTTCTTAAGCACTGATGTACATCGCTCTGGATAAGAGCGTCAGCTAAATGCCGTAAATGTAAATGTAAATTACAGTGGCCATTTCTTCAGGGGACTCTTTTCAAGATATTTCTCCAGGCTTCCTTTAAACACCTCAAAAGCTAGAGTCATGATAGAAGGACACATGATAGAAGCTGCTTTAGGGAAGTGCTAGGGGCTTCTTAATGGAAAATGAATACATTCAAGTTAATTACCATAAGCTGAGCATGGCCATTCTGGAAAGAGCCGCCCGAGTCCCCATTACCGTCTTCCTGGCGATCAACAACCCGACACTTCACTGCTTCTTGAACCTAAGGTCGAATAATTACACAAATTACACAACAATAGTGCAGCGTATGGGTGTGCAGGGTGTGCACTTGCAAACAGGCCCTTGTTCCAGAGGGTGCTTGAATCACTTCTGCTCTTATTTTATCAAAGCATAATCGCCTTTGCTTCTTGGCAGACCCTTCTCATTTTCTTAAGACTAACACACACTAAACAAGTGATCGGGTTCAAGACCATCATTTTAGTGACCTAAAGCAATGCCCTGCTCTTCTAAAAATACCAGCAACTCACTCAATGTATTTATTACACATGTAACAGACACTGATGACCACTCACAGATTAAGCAACCAGCAGTTGGTTCTTGTATTCAATGTGTCGCATGTAAGCCAAATAATTATGGCCAGGCAAGTGCAAGAGAGTGTGATGTTCTGAGCAATATTCTGCTGGGGACCCCCTTCATGGAAATCGTATACCCTGAAGACTGTGGCCTCTTTCAGTAAGTCAATGCCACACTGAAAACACCACTGCACTCAGATGCTTTGTGCAGTCTATGTCTGGAAAGGTCATTTCTATTTTGGTGGTATGGTTTTGGATCATTGCTATACTGTTTAAATGATGAACCTAGCCACTACCTTGAATGAGACCCAGAACAAGCTACAGCAGGTGCCACACGGCTTGAACTGTATTCTAAAAAGAGCAGTTCCCTCAGTTATTAGCTTGGTCAAACTGTTATACCTTATACTAGAAATCAGCTGATACTAAATATGAAATGTTTGATAAATCTATACAAGGAGACTTTGAAAAAACTTTTTTGCAAAGCCTCCAATATAATTGGTTAACGAAGATGTACAAAAGTGCTAATAGCTATATTATATGCAGAGCTATCATGCAGTAGCCCTCAGCCTTTAACTCTCCTATTTCTGCAAGGGGACTGCTGCTGTGATGCATGCCCATTATATCTAACCAAGATTTTGGTGTGGACCATGTCAGCGTTTTCCAGAACTGGTGATAAGAGGAGACACTCAGTACCCTGACAGAATAGGGTTTTATTATCTGTGAGCATCACCCTCAAATGTATTCTGATCTCATCCAAAGACGCCTTTATTTACTGGAAGATGAGTCACTTCCTTCATTTCAGTGAAGTTTGCACCATCTTAATATGGGGTTTCAGCACTTTATAATCTGCTACTTTGCCATTGTTTTGGCTGTTTTATCAACCTCCTAGTAAAAAACTAGATCTTGGAACATTGCCATGATAATCTTTCAACGACAAGAGCATTATTGAGGTCTGGTACTGAGATGGAATGATTAGTTCTGTATCAAAAGCACCATTCCAACTCATCCTAAAGGTATTGAATGGAGTAGTATCACAGTGGATCACACAGCTCCACTGCTATGCAGTCCAAGGCCCCCTCACTAGCCAGTGCTTGGGACTGGACATAATGATTTTGGGCTCATGTGATGTTGCTCTAGAACATCTCATTCTATTATCAGTGCTTTTATACTGAAATGATACAAGCTGTGTGCATGAAACTGAACACCTGCTTCATCAATGGGTTTCCCTAAAAAAGCTTTATTCACTACTTGGAACAAATGTCCAGATATACGATAGAGACAAAAGTATTGGGACGCCTGACCATTAAACCAATAGGGACTTAAGAGATATTGCATTCATATTCACAATGCTGAAGTTTTTCTATGGGGATTTGTGCCCATTCATTCATGGTCAGGCACTGATGTTGGATGAGAAGGCCTGGCTCACACTCTCTGTTCCAGTTCATCTCAAAGGTGTTGGAAGGGGTTGAGATCAGGGCTCTGTGTGGGCCAGTCAGGTTCTTCCACACTGAACTCATCCAACCATGTCTTTATGGATCTTGCTTTGTGCACT